>JAWWMS010000038.1:5672357-5700810 GCA_035048045.1 Chlorospingus semifuscus
AAAAAAAAGAGAAAAAAAAGAGAAAAAAAAGAGAAAAAAAAGAGAAAAAAAAGAGAAAAAAAAGAGAAAAAAAAGAGGAAAAAAAGAGGAAAAGAGGAAAGGTGCAACAAAAGCTCATGTTTCACTTTAATCCCTGCCCTAAACACCACCACAAGTGAGAGTCCTGGGCACTGCTTGACTACATCACCCACTGAAAGCATTTGTTGACACCTGGTATTTGCATTGCTCATGACTGGTACTGCATGCAGAGGCAGCTGACATTGCTTTACACTTTCTAAACTCTTTCCTGGAAGACAATGAGCAGAATGAAGGACCCTGATCTGGATCAGGGCACTGCAGAACCAGGGTGAGCTCAACCCTGCAGCCACAGAGGCAAACTGCAGTCAGCAACTCAGCCTCCTGAAATATCAGTGCTCTTTCCTCCCAACTCTAATTACCACAGTGGCTTAAATAAAGTGATCCAGTAGGTTCAGACCTGTTTTCTAGGCACCAGCCTTTGAGTGAAAATCTTTAATCTTTATAGCCCAGTTTGTTTTCCATCTCCTTGCAAGGACTGCAGTTCACAGAACTAATTTCTCTGTTAGAATCCCACCACAGGACGACAGCAAGAGACAGAAGAGATTTAGGCTGCCCTGGATAGTAATGCTGCAGATCTAGGTAATGAACCCAGGTTCAGGAGATCAAAGAATTTGAGCTCACATCTGAAATCTAAGCAATGCCTCAAACTGTTTCTTCACCCAGGATACCGCAGTATATGATACATTACTAAAATAATATTACATTTGTAATATAAACTCGGGGGAAAGTATGCTGAGAATCAGGGTTGATTCTAATTTCTGAGTATCCTTAGGCTGAAAAGACAAGCAGCATGGAAATTTAAATCATTAAATTCACTTTCACTGATTTTGCAGTATGCCTCTGTCAACTCAATGTGTCTCCTATCTATACTCTGGAAAGAAAAAATACAAACTAGTTGCCTTTATTATTCTGAGTTTTCTACCATTCAGTCTTGCACTGAGCCTCTATTACCTAGCTAATTCTTGCTCAGAATGAACTCTTGGTAATAGAACATCTGCTCTAACTTGATCTATACACACAAGTATTTCCCAGTAGAAAAGAACCAGGTTAGTAAAGAAGTATATTCTACATGAAGAATACAGTTACTTATTAAACAGGAAAGGCTTTCTTTTGTTACCAGAAATTATGAGTGGATATTACATAAAATATGAAATGACATAAAATGCTAAATAACAAGTTTTTTTATTATAGTCAGTGCATTCCCTATGTGACTGACAAGCTGGCTGCATGCACATGAATTTGTTTATGAGAGATTACAGGTATTCATGTCTGTGGACCATCCAAGATGAAATCAATTGAACCTTGACAGTAATCCTTCACCTCCCCCTGGCACTTTTTAATTAAAACAGTCAATGTTTTGGAGCAGGTACTTGGTTACCTTGCAAAATCTGAAGCCTTAGGACTTGTAAAAAACTCAGTGGGGAAAATTAATTTTTCAGTACAAAAATAAAACATGAGAATGGCAAAATAATTAATGACAATAATGCTGAATGATAACAGTAGAAAATCACAACCATGACACAAAGAAAACTTCCATAAAGGGTATTAATAGAGAGAAATTTACTTTCTAGCAAAGGACAGAAACTCCAAACAGAAAATGAGGAGAAATGCTGTTTACTTGTAGATTTTTGCTGTAGATCAAGTCAGCTGTTTGAAGGTGCACTCTTTGCATCCCTCCCAGAATAACAACCAGAACATATCCAGCATTTCATTATAACATTAACAGGCACTGAGCTCATCTGAGCTGATTTCTCTCCTCCTTGCACTGATGGAATTCCAGTAGACTCATTGTAATTATTCTTACTTTATAGGAGAACAGGCGTGAGCAGGAAAGATTTTTATTATTTTCTCCATATGTTGTGTATACTACAACAGGTACTTATTTATTCCATCAAAACACCTTGCCTATCTTGGATAATGACTTGCCAAAAGTCTGAAATCTGCCAGTGCAACTCAACAAAAAATGTGGAAGATACAGAAAAATAGTTATGAAATGTAAAATGCTGAGCAAGGTGCTTGGCCATAACTAGACCCATCCTTGTGCATAACAAAAGAAAATCATTAGATGATTTTGAAAGCAACTAAATAGTGAACTTCTTACATTCCTTAAAAAAAAATAAATCAAAATGCATCTAGTAACCTGATTCAATTCCACTAAGATACAGGACATGTGGATTTGTGCCTTTGCTAAAGCTGAAGTTTTCTGCTAAATATTCTTTTTCTCTTTCTCAACCCTCCATCCCCTGATCACAAATCACTTCTCTGTAAGTACATAAGGGAATAAGAAAATCAGTCCACCAGGCCAATGTTTCACATGTAGAATTGATCTACATCCTCTTCTTTGCATGTTGGCTCCATTAATTGATACAGTACTGCATAATAACAATGCACTAATAGCTCTGAATGTGCTTTTAATGGAAATGGAAATGTGGAAGGCATTACACTAATAAAAAGAAATGGAACAAGATTTATGCAGTAACAATAAATATTAAAAGGAAAGCAGAATTGAAGACCCAGTTATGATTCTGATTGTTCAATACCAATCTCTTCAATTTTTTTTATGAGGTCAGTTTTAACATGCCATTTGAGATACACACACATTCCTGGGGAATGCCTATAGGGAGCTAGCAGCTGGAAATGGATAAACCAAATCCACACACAATACATATTTTCCACATTTTTCCATATTGGTGGAATCAATTCTGACTGCAAAATTATACAATACCTGGGATTTGTTTTTTTTTTTATTTTTTTTGGTTGGTTTTTCTAATTAATTTAATTTGATTATGATTAGAACAATCAGCAACCCTTTAACCTGTTGTTAAGAAACTAATGGCAGCATTTCATCCTGCTTCTTTTTCAAGTGACTAAACATTTAAAAAATTAACTAGTCCTGTAGTAATATACATTCAGCTACCTAGGATTTATGCAAGGCTATTCTAACCAGCTGGAGAACAGTAGAATATGGGCATAAATCCATTCTCTTGGTGAGACACAGCCATCCAACTTCATCAAGTTTCTCTGAGAAGAGAAACCAAACATTCCAAGCCAAATATTTGATTTCAGATTCTAATTATTTTTTTTTCAAGTACAAATGGAGTGAAAATCACAAATATCTAAAAAGGTGTCTGGATATATGTTCTACAGAAACTTAAATTAGCACTATTAAAATACAATAATAGGTGCCCAGGACCTAGGCCTACCATACCAACAGCCTGACTTTATTTTGAGCCTTATTTTTTTTCCTCAGAGGTCTAATTAAATCACTGGGACTATCATGCCAGTAAAGCTTTACCCACTTGATCCTCCATTACAAGACCACCTCATTCACTTAAAGAAATTGTTTTGGATGTAATATTTTTCTTAATTTCATCACCGCATTTAACTTTCTAAGATATTTAAAACTGTAAGGGTAAGAAATGAAGATAACTTGAAAATAGCTTGACTCTAGAGATATCTTTTTAATGCATGCATGTTGTTTTATACATAAAACCTTTAAGTTTATATGTGCTAATACATTAAGCTTCCGTTCACAGAAGTACTAATAACTGCTTTTCATTTCCTTCTTTCCTCAAGATTCTACTGAAGCACCTCAACCATTTTGTTCTTCACAAAAAAAAACCACATCAGATAAACAAAATTCTGGAATAAACTAATGCAGAAATGAGGCAGAAGTGCTGTGATAAAGATCATAAAACAAAGCACTGGGAAATTAGAAACCAAGCCAAAACTGCAGGTCTAGTTTCTCAGCTGGCATGTAAAAGCACAGTTCTGAAGAAGTGTAACCCACCTGAGATGTTACCTGCCCTGAATTAACCACTTAACCCCACTCTCTGCTGAATAATTGTGTAAGACACGTAAATGAAATCTGTGCCATGCTATCAATATTATACTATCTAGTAGGCACAATTTGAAGTGTCTTGATTTTTAACATGAGCAGTATTCTATCAGTGCTGAAAATGTGACAAATGAGCAATTGGAGAAAAGAGATTAATATTGTCATAAGAAAAAATGAATTAACCTGAAGGCCAACACAGAGTCAGAGCCTAATTTGAAAATTACAGCACCAGTCATTCTAAGAAAAAATACTTCAAGTAACTATTTATACACTGAAACACTGATATGGTCACTGGGTGGAATCTAAACAATCCATGTAGTGTTTGGTCTCTTACTGTAATATTTGCAGTGAAGGCATAAGACCAATACATAGATCACAATTACAGAAAGACGCAAGAACATGGGGAATTTCAATGTAATTATTACTTTCAGTAGCTGGCAAGCTTTAATCTACAGATGTGACTGTAAAATGCTACATCACATCTATCCTTTCTCAAATTTTACATACTTTAGACTTTATGATACATTACGTCAAAGAACTCCATCAATTCATTCTAAATGCAATAGTTATAAAAAAAAATCAAAATTAACTTAAGTACAGCAATTGCAAGCATCACTGTGAAGATATGAGCTACCTCCTAAATGCAAATAAAATTCAGAATATTGTTTTAGTTTCTAAAAAAAATCAATACCTGAAATATAGTGTGAATGTGCTACACTTGATGCTGTTAGGCAAAGCAGAAGACAGAGTGTGCAGATCTACTCAGATATTGAATAAATTGTAAGATTTTTCCAATATGTTATTGCAGAAAGGGTAATTCAAGTACACTATTTACAGGAAAATCAATAAAAACCCATTCATTTGAGAAAAATGTTTTCCATCAAAATGAGAAATGTATGACTTGAAATAAATTTAACAAGTTTCTTATTTCTCTCATTATCCTCCTTCTCTTTTTTTCAGTCTGAGGAAGGCCAATTCTA
The DNA here is from genome assembly GCA_035048045.1 of Chlorospingus semifuscus. Lineage (NCBI taxonomy): Eukaryota > Metazoa > Chordata > Aves > Passeriformes > Passerellidae > Chlorospingus > Chlorospingus semifuscus. The sequence continues at coordinate 5,677,254 of JAWWMS010000038.1, forward strand.
GACGACAGACAATGAAATTTCTGTATTGATAAGGAGAAAACAGCCCTCCTATCTTCTCTGTATTTGCCTAATTACATTGTATTTTTCCCAGAAAGCCAGTGTATTACTCAAATGTAATTGCTTGTGTGCCTGTATGTTTTATATTTATTAGAATCTATGATAAAAAACATCAGGTGAAGTAATATAGTACAAAAACAGAAAGTAAAAATAAATCATGCTCTAAATCCATGACCCTCTTCAACAATGACCTTAGGATAGTTGAAGGAAGTGCCTGTTCCCCTTTTCTGAGCACTCAGAAGGACAAACCTGGAGAACTTTGTCCCATTTTGTATCCCCAGACCCAAATGAGAAACTGAGTTCAAGAAGAGGATAAATAAGATGCTTATGTGACTGAGCCAATTTCATTTAGCTCACAGAAAAACAGCAGCTGCAGGTGCACAGCAAAAGTTACAATGAGCAAGGAAAATGCCAGCTGAATATTAAAGAAAAAAAATCTTAATGAGGATGGCTAAACACTTGGACAGACTGTCCAGACCCTGAAGAATGTGAGCCACCTCATGTAGGGTAGTTCACAGTTAGTTTACCAAGTTAAAGAAATAGGAGAAAAAGGTGTCAAGTTAATGAAAGAGAAAACTTCCATGGGAAAAAACCAGAACAAAACAAAAAAAAAAACCACCAAAAACCAAAAAACAACACAACCACTGCCAGACTGTGGAAATAAGTTCACAAAAACTGCTATTAAAACTCTGCATGGAGCCCTTTTTCCCACACTGGATATGCAGAACAGACTGCTCTTCTATCCTGTGCTACATTGATCTGTATGTAAATAACATCTTACAGCATTAAGGAGTAAAACCATTTCTAATATTTGTTGCATGTACTCAGTTGATTCTACTTATTCTGCCCCAAGGACTGGCTGTAAAATCTGGATGAAACAGGCTTCACAATACCTTTGTGAGATACATATGAAATACTGTCCAAAATTAGCAGATGGTCAAACTAAAGAATAGAGATTAAATACTGTTAAGCTGATCATAATATGAAGTAGAGCTGGGCAAGATATTTTACCAGAAGAGATGCAAACACAGATGGCAATTTTTTAAACAGATTTATGTTTGAACGCATCAAATTAGGTGGCAGAACTCACTTTCAAATTAAAAAACCCAAAACATTTAAGATTAAAAAGAAACGGTATAAACATCAATCTGACATGATCTCTGCCTTAAATAGTGTATATTATTTTTGAAGAAAATAAAGGAAGTATAATATTCAGGGCTAAGGAGGAAAAAAAAAAACCCTTAAGAAAGAGGGGAGTAAGATTCTTGGTAAGGAAGAATCTTTTGGGGGATAAACTTTACCTTAATTTGGCAACATAATAGCCCTGTCCAAAGAGTTTTAGTAATTCTCAGAATTCTACCATGAAGGCAGTAAGCATCATCTCTTGATACATTGAGTCAAAATTCAAAATACTGTGGGGCCTACCTAAAGAAAATGCTACAGATTTGAAAAGGCACAGTGAAGCTAGAATAAGCTACAAATTGAACTAGAAAAACAAAATAATCTTTTCTGACTCAGAGACAGATCATTTTCAATTATAAAGGTCATAAGTACAGATTTTCAATGAAAATAATTAGGATGCAACCAAAGTGTTTTCTGTCTTTTGAAGCAAAAAAGGTGATCACAGTCTTCCCAGTCTGCTTTCCTGGCTTTTTGATTTACAAACACACCTGGGTTTGTGCAATTTGATTAATAGTTTACATGTAGATGCATTATCTCCTTGTCAGCAGCTGCCTCTACCCACACTGCTTCTGATTGCTCCTGACTGAAACGGAGCTGAAGATTTATTCACTTCAAAAACATCTTCATGAGCTATCAGCTTCTGCACTGGCCACCTTTCACTCCCAGTTCCATCCCACATTCCTGGGTTAACCCTGAAGTAACCCAGAGTTTGTTGCTGTCCTTTAGCAGTTTCATCACAACAGTTAGAGAAGACCTTCCCTAAAAAGCAACAGGCTTAGGGACAGAAAAACATGTCTAGGCAGGTTCCAATAAAATCAAACACTGAACTACTGCCTATTTTATGCAGCTCTATGAAAATTAGAGGCAATAAAATTTATAGGGCTTGCACACAAAAAGTTCCATGCATCAGTGAAAAGGAAGCATTTTCTAGCTTATATTTCTCTTAAAGAAAACAAATTAAAATAAAAATTCTGGCTTTAATTCCCAGTTTTCTGCTTGTCTGATGCAGGTGACACTCCCTTGAACGAAATTCTGTAGCCTCACCTGTGAAACTTGAATTTTAAGATACATCTGCAATCGTGTCTGATTATACAGGACATGAACATGATGAAAAGTCACTGGATGGAATTATAACACCATCTCAACAGATCATTACATGAAGTTAGGGTTGGAATCAAAAATGCATTTTAATTCAGATCGATTCATGCAGAAATCCATCAACTTCTGTATTCCTTGCTTTGGTCAGACTGTTTGCTTCATGCTTCACCCAGGGAATATAGGTTCCCATAGGAGCAGAACAGGATTTCAGGGCTGCTCTGGTCAAAACCCTTACAGATATTGCAAAAATCTTACTCTAATACTGATGATCCTCATAAGCATTTGATCATCTTCTCCCTTTTGTAATACTGCAATCAACATGCAGTATCCTAATGGTCTAATTAAGCAACGACAAGCAGGAGGCTTCCTGGGAATTAATGACCTCTTGGGAGGAGCTGATATCCCAAAATACAGCCCAGCATCATTAACTCCATTTGGTGGTTAATCTTTAGGAAATGCTTCATGATGAGATGGCCATTTCCTCTACAAGATGGAAGAATTAAATTTACTAAATATTTTAAGTTTCTCATGTTTCAGCTAGAAAAATTCAGACATGTCTAGAGAATTTAATGATCTGTAAAATTCTTTAAATTATGCTTCATGGTTGTGTTGTTCATATCTGGGATTTTAAAACAGGAAGTATACATGTGCAATATTGAAACTTCAAGGTGATAAAATGAAACTACTCAAAATCTGAATAAAGATGTTGTGGTTGAGCACTACAGAATCAGAAGCATTACAGAGGTGTGTTTGGGCAAAGAGGATTACTGACAGAGACACAACTTGTTTCTGATACTACACAAAGAGTACAAAACCAAATAAGGAGACCTGACAGAGTATTTTCATGACCCTCAAAGCTCGCCCTCTTGTACCAAGGTAAGCAGGCTTAATTTCTTATTTATAACAATCCCATGAAGTGACACCTTGATCACTGAATTAATCTATTTACACTGAATTTTGAGTTTTAGTCTGATTTGAGAGCTATGAACATTTACAGAATGTATCTCCTCATAGGAGTGAAGCTGCTGAGGACATGGAGTGGTTTTAACCCCATAAGAACTCGGGGTTTATCACCCCACATTGCAAAATTGAAAGTGGTTCTTTCAATTTTTCAAAATATCAGTATTCCCATTCAAAAGAAAGTTGTAAATACCGAAACACTTTCACTGCTTGGAGCTGATGAATTCTCACTGAAGAGAAGTGCCAAAGTGGAATTTTAAACAACTCAGATGTTGTTTCAGGTAAACTTTATTTTAAATATCATGGATAAGTCTTGCAATTTAGAAAGCCAAGTCTTCTTTCAGAGCTCTTAGCACCCAGTTTTGAGTTACAAAGCCCATTTTCTCAGCCTAAACACAAGCCAGCAATAATCAGATTTTGGTCTGAAGACTGAAATCCTGAATCTGTAAATTACTGACACTGATGGGGATGAAGGGGTACTCAGGGATTGGGGATTCTGCATTGTAAATTGTTTTTCATTATGAAGTTCAGGTAGGAAGAAGCGTTGGTTAAATCTTCCATGCAAGTAGATTTACTGCTAGAAAAACATTTCTAAATAACTTGTCCATTTACCAGTAATAAAACTGAACAAAATTTTGAGCAGCAGTATAAATAACAGCATTAATATCAGTCCTTCATTCAAAAAAAAGCTTGTTTTGACAGATAAGTAAAACAACATCAATGATGCAAAGGTATTCCCCTAGGCATCTACACTTTCATCTGAAAAATAAAGACTTTGTCCAAAGCCAGTGAAATTAGATTATTTCTCTGAATTTTTTTTTTTTTTTTATGGCATTAAATGAAAATATCATTGAAGAAGCATGGGTTTTACCTCAGAGAACTAAATCATTACAGCTAAAAAGAGGAATTTTTTTTTTCTCATTGGGTTTCCACTACATAAATGCTAAACTGTTTTTACTCAACTCATAGGAAAAAGAAAAGCATTATTTTAGACAGGAGAGAACATAAAGGGAAGATAAGCTCCAAGTAATCAATATGGTCACAACACTCCTGGCAGCTTCTTTTCTTTGCATTGTTCTTGTGTCAGACACCTTCTGACATGCTAACAATGGTTCTTGGTTACAATGTGAGGGGAAAATCCCTTATTCAGAGCAGAATATATTACTGTGTAATGCAATATCTTGGTAGAAGAGGAGAAATTGGAATTTCCAGTGACGATTTAGGTAGCTAGGTGACAAAATTCCATTATGAAAAGGCAAGGGGTTTTCCCTTTACATGTCTGTGCACATGCCACCAACAGAGCCTCCACTGGTGCCTTGCACAAAGAGTGTGCTCCTGGTTTTTACCTTCAGCACTCCACCTGGGGCCATGAGCAGAGACTTGTGCAGGTCACTGCCAGCCCTGGACTGCAGAACAAGCACTGTTCTGTGATGTTCAGAAGGGCCCCAAGCATTATGTGCTGTGCAGTTTGCTGCACACCTGGGAATACTCCAGTTTTTCCAGCACTGCAGCTGACTTTTTCAAAGATGTCTGGCTGCTTGCTTGAATTCAAGTGAACTTTACAGAATATCACTGAAAGCACCATAAACCAGCAGATTTATTTGGATCTTAGCCTACTGAATGCTAGCTGATCTCTCTAAATCTCAGCACTTTTACAGTTGCCTAATAGCATGGCACAGGCATAGCACTCACAAAGAAGATAGTACACTCGAAGTATTCTATTTAACTAATAAAACAAAGGAAATTAGCAAAGCCTAATTAGCTCTGATCTTACTTGAGGTAAGAGAAGGCAATGAGAAGCTATTATTTCCAATGTGGAATATTGAACTGGTGGTTTTACAGCACGGCAGATGACATCATTACTCTCTCCAGATAAACCTCTCAGAATTGCCACATTAATGAGCCACAGGATGAAGATGCTCCTTTGAGCTCTGTGGAAAGATCAATATAGAGCAGAGATGCTATGCAGGCTCTTTGGTTCATTTGTGGGGAACCAGTCAATTGACTTAAGAATGAGACTCCAGCTTTGACAAAGGAGCCTCGTACAACCTTCAGAACCATCATAAACACTGCAAGTATTGCACATTTATTAGGCAAACTATTCGGGATACGTAATGTCAGAAATTATGAAAAGACAGACAACTGCTTACAAATTTTCCTTTTTAAGGTGTGTCTCCTATAACAACCTAATATGAAGTCTTCACTGCTAAAAAATTTGTTGTGTTTCACTCTAATGATGAAAGTGAATATATTAATGCTTCAGAGCTGTTAAAGAGTCTGCTAGCATTTCACAATTATAGTGGGAAAATCTTGGGAAGAAATGGCCTAGAGGAATTACAATGAATGCAGTTTTCCCTGTTGCAAAGATTCTTCCAAGAAAAGTATTTTGGAGATTTTATTCTCACTCTCCTCATACAACCATGTGTGCATCCTAAGCCAAGGTTTATTTCCTGCAGTAAAGAAAGCTGGAATTCTATCCTAATAAATGACACAACAGATGTAAGAACAAATAAATAAAATGACCCAACAGACAACTCTGTTGACCTGAACTGAATACAGCACCAGTGAGGGTAAGAGATGAGGGATTGTACTGGCAAGGACTGGCCTTATTCTGTAGTCACCCTACCACTGTGGAACACTCAAAAAACCCCAGGATACACTGCATGCTTGTTCTTGTCATCAGTCATGGGCAACCAATGAAAATATTCAATTTCTTTTGTAGCCTTTCAAAACTACAAAAACACACATTGAAAAAGAAAAAAAACAAACAAACCAGTAAACATCAGAATGGATTTACAGTTTCTATACACATAGTTCTTCAATAATCCCTGTCCTGAAATGATTGAAATATAACACAGCAAATCAATGCTGAACAAAATCAACGGGATTATTCAGCCAGCTCACTCTCCCCAAAATCAAACAGTTCCAGTTCTCAGCCATGAAGAAACTGCCCCAGGTGAGACAGACAAAATGACTCTGAGCCCGTATCTCCTTTCAGTGTCCATTCCCAAATGCTCCCTCGTCCTTCCCTGGCTCCTGGGGTGCCCAGGCAGAGCTGAGTGTGAGCCTGCTCTCACCATCTCTGGTCAGCTGGGCAGGAAGAGCTGAGTTTGCTGTGACACAGCTCAGCACCAGCAGTTACACCATTCAGATCCATCATGTCTTCAATAACAAAAGATAATCAGAAACTAAAGAGCAGTTTAAAACCAGACTGAAACAAAGTCAGTTTAGCAAACCGTAACCACATTCAGAAAATATGATAATATTTCTATGGAATATTTTGGAGTGGACACAGTTCATTCTGCTTATCACAGATTTTGTTTTGTGTCCTTTCTGAGGCTATAGAAAAGGTTTATTGTTAAACTGTTATGGTTTTCACTCTCATTAATCTACCCTCATTTGCTTTTTCCAAGTGCAATAACGCTTTTGATTTGAAGAGTCACATTGAAACGCCACGATCCCAAGGACTAAATGGAGAAAATTTAAGCACAGGCCAACGTCTCACTGGGATTTGCAGAACCTTCTGTAAAGTAAATAGGGCCCTTGTGGCTTATCAGTCGTTGGTGTGCTCAGCTCCCTAAAGTAACAGAATTGAGGGGATTAGTTAGAGGAGAAATGAAATGTACCTAATTAATTCCCCAGATCCCTGCAGATTATATGGCATGTTTGGAACAGCAGGAAATTGTGACTGAAATTAAAAATGCATACCTACAGCAGCAACACTAAGAAATGCAGCCTTTCCTCCTACCACGACAGTAGCAGTGATATACTAATAAGGTCTATTACACTTAACAGGTTTTTTATAATTTTATAACAAATTTTCCTGTCACGCTTTTTTTTTAAGAACATTAAAGAAAAATTCTGGCAGTTTCAATTTGTCAAAGTCTGAAACGAATTTTATATTTCAGTTCCTCATTCTAACCCATTTTGGAAGAAGTGCCTTTAGTTGCCTCTACATATTCTTATTTCATATTGGGGAAGAAAAAAATGCTGTGTATACAGCATATGTCTGAACTTTTCAAAACTTATCTTCAGGAGAAAATTACAGAAATATTTCTCTGAATTCATGCCAATGTCTTCAGAGTTCTGCTATTGTTTATCTTTTTAAACTGCATAAATTGAAACCAATATAAATGTTTCTGGAGGTCCAGTAACTTTTATGGGAAGTGCTTCTGCCTGTGTTAATTACAGATTCCCTGTGTTTTCATCATGTGGAGTATAAATAAATATCTTTCCTTGTTTGTCCATTCTGTTCTCTGGTCCTCTCCCCTGTTCTCATCCATGGAATTTAATATCCACTAAGGATGAAATTAACTTTTCTGTGACAGCTGTGGAATATCACTATCAGTGGATAGAAATATTTAGAATTTTAAAGAAAGGGGTCTAAAGGGGAACCAAAGAGGAACATTTGCATTGCCCTCACTGCCAAACTACAGGACAGCACAGAGAAGGGACTGAGAATGCAAAAACAGCTCTGGGAAACACTCACAGAAATAGTCACAGATAGACAGGAAATCAAGCACTTTTTCATGGAAAGGTAATCTGAACTGACCACAGGGAAGGACAGACAGGAACTCAACAAAACCACTACTGTGTGAAAACCACTCAACTACACCAGTTCCCAAAGACAAAATGATTCCATTTGCAATCCTTCAATCATTTGCCATAATAAGGGAAGTAAATACATCATCATAGAGTGCTGTCACAGGATCCATGTCCTCTACTTTCAAAATAAACATCTGGGGATTCCTCCAGTATTTCTGTTCCATAAAACAGCTAATTGTAAAATAAAAAAATAGTTTTACTATAGCATTACAGTGTCAGCAGGAAACCATTGTTTTGTGACTTTATTTCAACAGCATTATGTCTAATTAAAAAAAAAAAAACCAAAACAGTTGAGTAGTTGTGGATGTCTGCCACATGCCATTAACCCAACTCCACCTACCAATGGCTTCATAAGAGCCACTGACTGACAAATAATTTCACAAAGAGACAGCAACTTAACACTATCAATTGTCATCACCTGCAGATTTCTGGACTCTTTATATTTTAGAACAATATCACTCATATAAGACCTAAAAATATCTAAAAATGTACAATAAGCTACTAATATTTTGCATGCGAACTCCATGTCTACACCAACTTGCTGTGATGTAGAGACGTAGCTGAGACATTTTTCATTAGGATTATGAGGTATTTGATTACAAACACCAACAAAAATACAGAAAACCCACAGAATTAAAAATCCTTTCCTAGTTTCCTTTCTCTAGTATCACTACAATTCTGTAGTTTCAATCCCTTGAAGTTCATGCACACATCATCTCCATTTTTGAGAAATACCGAATTACATAATTTTTTTTCTCCAGTTTGGTTCCTGAATGAACTTTAAAACAATCTGTGTCACATTAATTTAAAACTGTCACATGCTAACAGATTTCATGGGCTACTCAGAATTTTAACTCCTGCAATATCTAAGATTAATTTTGTAACCCAAAGCACCTCAAAAAGCTCAAGAAATTTAGGTATCATACCTAAGCCTACAGACCAGAAAGGGAAGGGATGTGGGATTTTGCCTATAACCACTTGCCAGTGGCAGACAGAAGCCACTGAGGTATCCATTGTGAGATATGGAGTTACCAGCAGAGTCCCCCAGAAATGGAATTCTCAGGTTTGGTTTGTTAAATTTTGGGATAGAAGCTTGAACTCTATGCTCTAATTCAGCTTTTGCTGGATCTTGTCTTTCATTCACCTTCATTTCAGTCACAGTGCTGCTCACAAAACAGGCCAAGCCCACAATTTCATACATGTCTCGATCCCCTCAATCAACTGTTGGCAGAAACTTGCTTAAGCATCTGCTTAGCTCTCATAAAGCACCTGAAGACACACCAGGCTGAGCCAACCATCTCCTGGAAAATCTGCATAATAATTTCACAGTGCAAATGTTTCCAAAGGGAAATATATGTAGTATGACCAGAGTATTATGCAAATGTTGTTTTTACAATGATTTAGCCCTGCCATAATATCTTCTGCTGTTACACAAGCAGTGCATTAAGCCATGTCATTGCTGACAAAAGCAGGCAGGAGCTGGACCAGATATCCTGCAGCCTCAGCCTGAATGTATGGATGCCTTGGGGGCACACTACCTATTAATTTAAAATTCTGAAACTAATTATGTATGTCAGGGTGACCTCTTTCTAATCTACATTCATCACAGAACACAAGCCTTCTGTCTCTGTTGTTCCTATAATAAAATAGCTGCTGATAGACTTATATAATTGACTGTATCTGAAGTGGACTCCTACCATGGTGCTACAGTCAAATTGTATGTAATCCCAGCTGAATAAAGATAAGCAAAAATAATCCAGCTATCTCAAGTAATTAACTTCTAAGGTTACACAGTAATGTTGGAAAAAAATTATTACCCGTGATCTTAAAAACAATGTAACAGAGCACATAGAAGTCACATTCATTGCTGAGCAACCAAAAAATTATTTGCAACATTTAAAATGCATATAGCATAATACACAGTCATTTCTATTTATTTATCCCACAAATATCTTGATATATTCAAGACACACTGATGAAATATGCACCTATAGACTCCCCAGTATGACAGTGGGATTTTTAGAGATGCCCTAAAGAATTAAATACCCAATTATCACTGATTTCTAAAGGAACAATATCTAAGTCTCATTGATTTTTTTAAGAAAACAAAGGAGCAAGCATGGTAGAGCTTTTTTTTCTCTGCTGGACATCTACCCAGACTACAATGGAAACCAGAAAAAGAGGTGCTGCTGCCTTCTTCTCCAGCCTACCTTGGAGAATTCCTCAGTCACATTGCTTTAAGAGAAATCAGACTACAGCCCATTCACGTGCCCAGCTTAGAATACTAACAAAATCAAATCCCAACAACCTTAAGTTCCCTTTTCTGTGGCATTGTGACTTCAGTGAGGCTGGTGACAGAGGAAATTCCAAATGACTTGGAAATAGTTTAGCTCTGTAGCCCTGCTCACTTTTGGGAGTAGTCCCACAGTCTCAAGCCAAGTGACTCAGACACATAACAGTTTTATAGGCTCATGTTTCTTCTGAAGGATCTTTAAACCCAAAATGGTTTCACTGCATTAATGTGTGAACAGCAAAAATGAAATTGAAAGGTCATCATTAAGAGATGAGACTGATCTCTGAAATATCCTGGCTCAACAAGCACATGCACTCCAAGGAGATCTCTAAGCTGCACTAGAGGCAGAGGGACAGAATGCAACAAGCAATCAAAAAAGCAAACTTTGTAGTAATAATAATGTGAGGGGGCATAACAGATACATCTTTTTTGAAGCATGTTCAGTTTCTAGTGGTGAGAAGCAGAGAGCTTAGTGAGGCAAAAATTCATCTGTTTTTCCTCTTAGAAAGCAATTATGAGTACAGCTACACTAGAGAAAAATGGAATAACACATTAAAAGATGTGAACAAGATCCAGCTTAAAAGTCAAAAGTACATTTATACTTGGAAATTAATATTAACTTACTTACCAGGAGTGCATCAGACGTCCTGAAAATCACAAAAGCAGCAGTCTGTTCTGTATAAATGAGCTGCAATGAGGAAAAGAGACAATAAATGCATTAACTGATCTGTGTGATAGTGTACCATAAATATTTGCTTTAATCAATAACAAACATTAATTTAACACTTTATCATGAGTTAAAAACATTAGCATTTTTAATAAACAGGTAAGTGTGAGCTCCTATGACACATATCTGAGCTGAGAGTGTACAACAGTTACACACTTGAACCAAGCCAAAGCTTTCACACTTGTTTGTACCATATTTATCAAATCAGCTCTGCTCTGCAGTAACATTACTCAGTTTCTCTTGCAGCCTGATTTCCCCAAAATTTATTTATACTAATAATGAAATATTAAGAGTTCTTTTTCGACTGGAACGCATTCATTTACACTGTGGAGTGTTCCATTAGAATCCATCTCCTCTGGAAATGATGGACACTCTACTTTTAAATGCTTCATGCTTTTCTAAAAGAGGCACTTGAGACTAACAGGATATTTGGCTGCAGTGAAATGTTGTGACGGTGTTCACAGGGGTCTCAGGCTGAGGGAAGAGACGAGGATCTGAGTCCATGTTTCAGAAGGCTGATTTATTATTTTATCATATATATTACATTAAATTATACTAAAATAATAGAAAAAAGGATTTCCTCAGAAGGCTAGCTAAGAATAGAATAATAAGGAATGATAACAAAAGCTTATGGCTTGGACTCTCTGTCCGAGCCAGCTGACTGTGATTGGCCATTAATTAGAAACAACTCTATGAGACCAATCACAGATGCACCTGTTGCATTCCACAGCAGCAGATAACCATTGTTTACATTTTGTTCCTGAGGCCTCTCGGCTACTCAGGAGGAAAAATCCTAAGGAAAGGATTTTCCATAAAAGATGTCTGTGCCAAAATGCAGCTGGATGAAGCTGTATGGATCCTTCACAGAGCACACTGCACCACGTTCCAGCCAGCTGTGGGGAGTCCAGCTCCCAGAGGCCTCAGGACCTGTGTGCACCCCTTCAGGTGAAGATGAGAGGGTTCTGACCTCATCTTCTCCAATAGATGCACACATGTCCTTTCCAAATAAAGCTTTCCCCTGGATAAATTCTGTACATGGAGAACAAGCACACGTCACCTTGTGCACTGCTGGTAGGATCCAAACACCACAGTGACATGCAGTGCAGGGGTTAGGACAGAACAAAACCCACAGCACAGAACATCTTCCTGCAGTCCTTAACACCTGACAAAACACTGCTTTACCTAACCTCAAGTTACTTTTCATGCAGTTCAGCTGCCTATTTTGCCCATTTGAAATGTCACTCACTAACATTCTAAGAAAATATGAACCCATTATGTTTACTGAAAAACTCATGTGAACTTTACTGAATACTGAAAGCTGAGCTCCTGTAACAATACTACCACATGGGACTAGTGAATCTGGGTTTACAAAATTCCCTACTAAGCTACAGAAGAAAACATAAAAGACAACTTACTCTGCCAAAGACTGGTATTATGCCCTCCCTGAAAAGAGGTTCTCTGTAGAAGTCACTTTTGATATTTCATATTTAGTGGTCTCTCCACAGTCAAAAAATGTACCATTTCAGGAAACATTCACAACATATCAAGTACTACAATAATTGAGAAAGTATTTATTCAAAAGACCAGCCAGCTTATCTAACACTTTCTGTTTATGTTCTTTGTATTCTTACTACAGCTTCTACAAAAGATAGCATTTCTTTGTGAGATTGAAGTACTTTATTTTTCACACTTCCTATGTGCAAACAGCCTTTTCTCAAGGAACAGTTTTTTGCCTTCTTTTTGTGTCTCCTTGCTAGCAGCAGGATGTATGTGTGTGTGTAAGCTACATAAAAATTTCCAATTAGGACAACACATTTTCATTTCTTTGATTATTGACAAAAACAATTTCGAAGGAAACATGTAAGTAAATGCTACATTTTTCTCTGAGAGGTTTTTGATGTAATGACTAAAGAGCAGAACTACTCAAATCTTACAGACCTTTAAGATGTGCAGCTCCAGAACTGAAGTTTTATTCTCAAATTAGGGAACTTAGCTAGCAATCAAGAAGCTGAAATTCCAGACTGCAATATATTCACAAATCACAAGAGACCATCCATTCTATTATCTGTCATTTGGACATCACTGTCCCTACTGAAGCTCTCAGGCATTATCTGATACACCAGACAGATCCTAGTATATAAATAACCTTATGACAACAGTAATACATTTGCTCCCTTCTTGTGAACAACAGTTGTGAATATAAAATTCATTATTTATCCAACAGGAATGTTAGCACACAATAGTTTTACTTTTATTAACAACATGCTTCTATGTTAGCAATTCTGGTGTAATTTAAGTGATGTCCCCATTAAAGTGGTAAATCATCTTTTCACTAATACAGCAAGAAAGCCATCAATATGAAAATTGCTTATTCAGAATCACCTTAGGTAATGTACTTATAATGCTATCCAGGGCTTAATTGCAACCTGTGTGTTGAGCAACCTGTGAAGCAGCAGCTCCCAGAGGTATCACCATCCTAATGTTCCCCTAGTGGTTTTTATTATTCTTTTGTCAAGAGTTTTAAATTATCTTTGAACACTGCACAAAGTACACTTTCTTATCCAAGTAATCTCTCTATTTCATATGCACGATTTTGCATTTAGGAAACCCCAAAGTGCACCTATCTCTCATTGCAGGTAAGAGATTTAGGAATGAAAGTCACCTTGAAATTTGCTAGAGTTTGAGGTCCCAAGTGATCTGAATTATTTTTACATCCTTTTTTTTTTCAACTGAGCACATTTAGCATCTGTGCTCAGCACAGCATTCAGTGAAGGACACCTGTTGGCAACCTGAGAGCCTCTCTTAACAGTAATTAACTTCCAATTCTCAGCTTCACATTTCAGCAATGCTCTCTCTAGGTGTTCCATGACATCTGATAGCTCTGTGATAATGCCTCATTCCTTGCACAGAAACAGTCTTACACTTTTGGGGCTCTGCAGTGTGAACACATGGAATTAATAGAATGAACTCTTCGCTGAATGTCTCTTCATCTCAGAATACTTACATATATTTTCAGTACATATTAGTACCTGCCAGGCTAGGCAATGGGTCTGAATCAGCAACCTTTCTTTAGTATAAAGAACAGGATTCTTTTGTTGACCTACTTTAAAACATGAGATCATATCTGCTCTGATACAAATTTTCTCCCGGTTATCACTGCCCTTGGGGAAGAGATGGTAAATCAGAACTTTACCATCCACTGCATGACAAGAAGGCACTTCTGAATCTTTCAGAAGCTTGCTCTGGTTCAGGAGGCAAGATTTTAATGTGGTTTATGGCAGTGACAACACCCCTGCACTGCAGACAGGACTAACTAGACTTTACTGTATGCCCACCAGGATATCCAGAGCTTCTTGGTTCTCAAAGCTTTCAGTTTTATTCTTATCATTCCCCTGTTCTCACTAACATAATGCCCAATAACACCTTAAATGAGATTTGCACTGACTTCCAAGGCAGTGAGAAGAGAAAAATAAACATACTAAAATAATAAAATGTGAAGCACTGTGACCATCAGTCATTTGCATTATATTGTACTTGTCAGAGAAGAGAGTCATCCTCAGAAAATGAAACTTCAGAATAAGCCTCTCTATAAAACCAACCTGTTGTGTATAGAATTTCCTGCTGAGTCTATGCACTTATTTCTTAGGACTCTGTCCTGAAGTTCAAAGGTTTTATTTATTGGCACAAACCTTAAGAGCATTCAGAAGTGGTTACCAAGCTGTGTCATTGCCTTTATGCATCCCACTGATGATAAATCAGCAAGCTACAGCTCACTTTCAAACTGCCACAAGAAGTTCAACTGCTGCTAAGGAATTTTCTATAGCACCTCTCTACAGCACTGGCACTTCTTTTGTGCAAGCTTCTTAACTAACTGGAGCTGGGAAGTGCATAACTAGCTTTTTCTCCATTAGGAAGTGACTGATGATTCCTGAAGAAATCATTCTTACAGCCCTTGACAGCAAATAACAAAATGGAGATTTTGTCTTTTTGTTTGAGTAGACAGTTCTTTACAAGTTCTCATGTAATTTCACTGAAACCCTTTTGAGTGGGAATCTTTTCATCTCCTACAGGCCAAGATCATTCCTGCCTTTTCCTTCCAGTGTCAGAGGAAGGGCTTTTCCACATGCCCACTTCTGGCACTGAGGGATAACTCTGGGTTTGTCAGTGATGACTGCACAGCCCGAACACATTCTGCAGAACAGAGCAGCTGATCCTGGGTTATGACTGATCCAGCTCCATCCATAACTCACAGCTCCTCCTGCACATACAGAGCCAATGCCCCATGCTCAGTGATGCTTATGGTCGTCTCACTGAAGACTGTGGACTGATGCTTAAGGTTGTGCTAAATTTGAACTGTTTGGCAGAAACCTCACCCAAAGTCTGTCCTCACTTTGCTTAGTCATTAATTTATTCACTATCAGTCAAACCAGCAGCTCATGGAGATGACACTTTTCCAGGAACCAGTGATGGGAAAAGACACGTCATTACTGATGCTGTAGTAAATCTGCTGTTTGTATGCTCAGAGGCTTCAGAAGCGCCTGTGTGTTCCCCAGTGATTTCACAGGGAGCTGTGGATCCTGTGGATTATACATGGATGTACACAGGGAGCTGCTTTGCTATTGGGATTTGGTCATTTCAGCTTGACTGTGCACCCCAACCTTAGAGTGTAGCTGTACCTTTACACTGTAGGAGATGACACCAATAACACCTGCTTTCACATGTTCACAAATCAAAAGAAATACCAGTACTCAGAAAAAATTCAAAATCTTTGTATCACTAACAAGTTATACAGAGGATTTCTCACATGTTGTAGGCAACCTGTACACTAGTAAATTATACTACACATGATACTTTCTCAAGTTGTATATTCTGCTCTAGGGGCTTGGTGCGAGAGCTAGTTACCAATTTTTCATTTCTTCCAAGACAGAGCAAGCCATTAAAAAAATAATTTCTTGAGCTAATTTAAAATTATTTGAGTAGACTTACAAGTAGACTGGCAGTAATTTTCCTTTTTTTAAATATTTTTTTTCTTTAGATTCCTCCAGACAATGGATTTTTTCTTATAATCCATTATTTGTGATTCTGGGTGGACCACATTATAAATGTAGCAATAATCACACATTCAGTACAGCCTGCTCTCACAATATAATGCAGGTAGGAGCACAGGAAAATAGGTCACAAGAGCTTACTGATGTGCAGCTGTCAAACCTTTTATTCATCTCAAGGTTTGGTGGTTTCTGGACAAATGCACCATGATTGAAATCCCATTGCAGAAGTAAAGCTTTCAAGGTGAAATAGTATTTCATTTTCATTATCATGAAAGAGAAGAAGAAGAAATGTCTGCAGTAGCAGACTACCACAGCAATATGTTAAGACTGGCAATTGCAACATTGTTAAGTGTAAATAGAATGGTGTTCACGGCTGTCTTTTCCTTTCCCCTGATCCCCATTTCTTTCCTTTTCTTTCTCTGCATTATTCCAGTAAACAGAAGTTATAAACAAGAAGTGCTGCACCAAAAAGAAGTGCTTTTGAGACATTATTCACAATATCACTGCCTCATCTGGAATAAAAAAAGCCTCCACTTTGTCTCAGGCACTTTACAAAGAAAGGCAGGAAATGGCAAAATAACCTTATTGCTACCTATTAAGCAAAACAATATTTTTACATTTTAAAGAACAAAATTGGAAGGTTTTTTCTGGTAGTACGAATCAACTCTCTCCTGGAAGAAGGCTGCCCTCTGTCCTTAAACCTCTGAATTTGTCACAGCACCATTCCCAGCACTGTTTTCCAAACACAAAAAGAAGCAGCTGAGTCTCAAGTGCAGCAGGACTCTCATGCCAACCCTCTGTGTCCTTTCCCCTTGGGTTAGCAGA
The DNA here is from genome assembly GCA_035048045.1 of Chlorospingus semifuscus. NCBI lineage: Eukaryota > Metazoa > Chordata > Aves > Passeriformes > Passerellidae > Chlorospingus > Chlorospingus semifuscus. The sequence goes on from JAWWMS010000038.1 coordinate 5,694,049, forward strand.
GCCTCTGGAGCTGTCAGAGCAGCTCTGCCAGGTAATTCCACGGCCAGATCTGCCCATCAGGGCTCTGTGCTGCAGCAGCCAGACCATGAGTGTGGGGTGAACACAACCAGGGAGTGCCCAGAGCAAAGAGGGGACGCTCATGGAGTGAACTGTGCAAATGATGTGAGCACTCAATGATGAATTTTAATTCCTTGTAAAGAAGATGGTAAGATATGGCCACGTGGGAGGGATCAGCAATCATTATCAGCCACGTTTTGGAAGCATAACCATTAGGAAGAGAAAAGGGGGCAAGGCCAAGGGCAGCAGGTTTATGTTAAAATCCTTCCCAGGGTGGTGCCCCCATCCAGCTGTAATGGGAACAGGTCCAGCACTCATAGGGCAGGCACAGCAAGCCTGTCCCAGCTGATGTCAGGGTCACACAGAGGTCCCCATTTCATTAAGCAGCAAAGAGTTTATTTAGTAGTACAGAGTGTGGCCTCAAGGATCTCTGACCAGAAGCCATCTGCAGTCAGACACAAGGGGCTTTCTGGCACAGACCTCCCTGCTACCCCTGCCCAGCAGCAAAAAAGGGCTGTTGGCTCTGCCAAAACAGCTTGAGAGAAGCCTGTAACCAAGGTGGAGCAAAGACCTGACTGCAGCCAGCTTACTTAGGCTTTGTTAATTCACTTACACTCAGCAGCATAATTTTTTCCTCTGCCCTTACCATGTCCCAATTTATTTTTGCCCATTCTACTCATCGGGTGAGTTTGGCATCTCACTGGAGAGAGGAAGAGAACAGCAACGAGGGCAGTGCTGCACCAACCTCAACACAGGGCTCTGGCATCAGAAACAGCTCAAAATAGTGCACAAAAGCTTGGGAGCTTGTGAACTTGAAATATTCACTTAGGCAGCACTGAGTGCCCCAGACATTACATTTCCTGGCTGTAAACAAGATTTTATGGCCCACAGATGTTTATTGCTATACAGGAAAAAGGAAAAAAACCCTAATTTTTATCCTTTCCATCAAGCAGTGAGAGCTTTACAATATCCCTGCACCATGTTATTAATGGTAGAGATGAATTGGTGGATGTTGCAGCTAAACATCAGTGTTTCGTTGATCTTGAAACATAAAATGCCTAAAAAGCCAACAAACTGTATCTCCATGACACAACAAACAGCCCTGTTCCTAGGAAAGTTTGTCTCTGACCTCTCAAATACATGGTAAAGGGTAAGCCTAAAACATCTGCTGCAAGATAGGCTTCAGAGAAATCTAATTAACACCATGTCCAGGAATGATGAGAGCAAATGTATCCTGGATAAAGTCACTGACAGGAGATCACTTTGTTATGCCAGCACAATTTTAGCCTGTGAAGAAAGATTTGGGAAGAGTCTTCATTGAAAAATGTCATATAATATTAAAATGAAAAATTATGGCAAAGGAAGGTGAGAAATATATCTCACATAAGAAAAATCACAATTGCACAAGAGAAAAAAAAAAGCTGGGGGAGAGATCCCATCCTCACTTACACTGGACCTTGCAGCTGTGAAGGTCAACATATTAAAAAATGGCTGCAGACATTCCAGTGAACAGAGCAGTGCCATGAGCTGTAATGAATGTTTTAGAGCCTGTTGAAGGTGTTGACTGTAATTAAAGCCCACATAATGGCCTCAAAATACTGAGAACTGATATCACTGTCTTTTCTGCTTCCATTCAGCAGCAAACCAGCAGCTCGGAGTCTGAATGACTTCATTGCTTATGTGCTCTAGCATAAGTCCCCTGCAATCTACAATCAACTCCTCTGTCACCTAAACAAGAAGAAATGTAGCTCTTTTCTTTCTAGATCGTGCCATCTACAGCTTTGCAGCTCCCTTAAGTAAAAACAAACTCAGACCTGGTTTTGAGTACAAGTGAATAACTCTCATTGTTATATGCCCAGCCCATGTTTTACAGTGATTTTCACTTTATTGATTGGCATTGCCCAAATCTATTTCATTGCCTCCCCAAAGGACTGAACTAACAGAGGGAGATCAACAAAATATATCAAGTTCATCAAGTTTAGAACTGTTTCTCAGCATTTCTGCTGCCTCTCTTCACAATGACCTTTCACTGATAGCTTTTCAGAATCATTTTCAGCATGACTGAAGAGAAGGAATGTCAGCCAGGTTTGCTCTAAGTTTTGTGATAGGTGTCTGAGAGATGAATGTTTTGATTAAAAGAACCTTGATGGAATTTTCTGACAGAAAATTGTTCATAAGCACAAGTGCCCCTTATTTTTGGATCCCAGGTTGGTTTTCTTGCTTACAGAGAGACTTTATGTAGAGGGAAATAAGAGAACAGACACTAAACACAGGGAGTGCTCAGTCTGGTTGAATGGTAGGTGGCAGCACAAAACAGTGTGTCAGGCTCTGTGTTCATTTCAGTGCTGATTTGGACAACAGTTTTCCTCTTTGATCAGAGTTCACAGGTTCCCATAAATAACTGGTGACTTCATTGGACTGTCCCCTAAATATCTCACTTGTGACAGGGCACGTTTCAGGAATGAAAACAGATCTGACACAGATGGCGAGTCACACACTCATTCATTTTGACTTACAATTAAAAAATTGTCACCCCACTGTTATTAAATGGTTCCAAGAAGATTGATTTTTTCCCAGGGTTCTTTTTGGTTTATTTATTTATTATTGTTTTTAAAGTAGAGACATGCATTAGAGCAATCTTTTGATCACATATTTATGGGGTAAGTAGTGTCTAGCGGTTAGAGAGGAATCTGGCAATGAGGCTTCCCAAATTTTACTTTTAAGCTAAACCATTGATCTCTATGTTGCTTTTGGCAAGTCACTTTTTGTGTCAGACTTCATCTAATCATAATACACTGTAAATAATGCAGGTGTGCTGAAGCCTATTTAATCTCTGTAAATCATACTGCAGGACTTCAGCAAAGCAGAGACCCAAACACCCCTGTGGTGGGAGGGGTAGAAAATCGCAGCTGGAATAGAAAACCCTGCACTGTCTTTATTAAGGTTTCAAGGGTCAGTCTCAAAACAAGCAATTTTCAACTATCATTCACACACTACATGCATCTCCTTGATTAATTTTTATTAAAATGTTTCCTTCAGCCACTGTCAAAATGACACATTCAGTTAAGTGCTGATAGTAAGGGTAGCTAGACTTTTTTTTTTTAGTTTCACATTCAATTTTTCCATCAACTTCAATCCTGAATAGCTCCTTTATGTTATGGTTTTGCTTTCACTTTGAACAGAGAAAAATAAGACTATGCAGTTTAAGATAGTGAAGAAGCAAGCTTTTGATACAGAAATTTGAATAGTTCCACAACTGTTATTTAGCTTTCATTTTAGTACCCTGAGATGGGATTGAAGCAGACATCCCATCTCCAGCATCCCATAACTGCTACAAAAATGAAGGCAGAAGGCTATTTTCAGTAGGTAATTTCTGTGCTGCTTATGGCTAATAGCAGAGGGAAAAGAAGAGATTAAGTCATCCATCAGCCTTGGAAGGATTCTCCATGCTCATGAGACAGTAAGAAAGAAGCCTTTGAGATGTTAAATCAGACACAGACATTGCCAAAGAGGAAGGAAGCCAAGTATTGGTCAAATACACACAGGTAGACAAAGCAAGCACGTATGCTGGAGAACTCTGAAATGAGTAAAAAAACTTGGATTTGCTGTTGAAGAAATACTGGCTAAGAAGGTATTAAAGAAGGGATTCAGGGTGAAAAAAAATGCAGAGACAAAGGAAAACTTGGGGACAATGTGTCTTGACTGAAGGAAAAGAACAGGCAGCAGATACAATTTTAAGCAAGAAGCAAACACTGAAAAAGAGGGCTGTCAAGTGTGTAAAATAAGTAGAGAGGTAAAAAAAAAATGAGAAAGAGGAATAAAATACACAAAGCATTGTTCTCTCTCAAATCCTGTCTTTCAGTTTTCTGATTCAACTCTTATATTAATTCTTCACACCTCTCATCTTCCAACCCTGCACCTTTCTACATAATTTAGCAAGAGTCTCTCAGCACTCTGCCCTTCTGTCCCCCATGCCCCCCAATGTTTGCTGCACAAACACCACCAGGCTTTAGCTATGATGCCATTCTTCTCCATATTCCAGATCTATCCCTGCTCAAATTGAAAGACTGAGCTGCATCTGTGACCTTTCCTCTTACCTATGCAATTAGGAGAGAGACCTTAGACCCTCATCCCCCCCAACATCTTCCCTTCTCTCTCCCATAAAACAAATTATCTACAATCTTCCCAGCATTGCTTCTTCATCCTCTTCTTGTGGCTCAGGCTGCTCCTCAGACATCAACCTCCCTCTAGTACCTCACATCCTGAGCACACCAAACCCTCACAGAACTTTCCTACAAAATATGTATTCAACTAAGCAAACTTTCATACTAGTCTCTGAAAAAACAATTTTCCAAACAAAAAGGTCCATAGGAAAAACAGTTTCTTTACACACTTTCTCCTTTCCCTGTTGCCTCAAACATGAGCTGCTCATCTCCACGTTCAAAGCCCTTCTAAACCTCTGTCTGCCTTGCCTGACTCTCACAGAACATCAGGAGGTCAAGCCCCACCTAAGGTTAGGCCATGACCTCAGCACCTTATGTCTGCTTGTTACATTTTTAAAGAGCACTTCATCTCCAGCTGCTCTAACACTGGGAAGATATCCCATAAATAGGCACATTATACATTATATTATTCCATTATACATCTCCAAACAACTCTTTAAACCACACCATGATGCCCACAAAAGTTTTAACAGTGCGCGAGTCACTTGTTTTACAACTACAGAGCCAGCTAATACTGTTTGTTATGTCCCTGTACATCCCAATCTGTTGTATCCTGTCAAATACTTGAAGGAGAAGTCTTTTTGACCTGTGTTCATACCATGTCTGGTGTAGATCTGAATTTCCAGAGGTTTAGTACTAGAGGCACAGTTCCTGTGTGCTGTATTGTTAAGTACATGTACAGGTAATTCAGTAAATCATGCAGGATAAAGCCCTATAGCACCTAGAATGAAGTCCTTGTCAATGAAGCAAAAATTGAAACCACTGGCCTCAAAACCTGGACTTTTACAACAGTTCTATTATTGTCACAGTCTAAGTCCTGAAGCAGCAGCTCTGACGGAATTTGTTGTGAAGCACTAATGAATTGCAGCTCAAAACACAGAGACATAAACAAAGCCTGTTGGTATTGTTTCTATATGAATGAACTAACATCAAGGGTTATAAGAAATGAGCATTTTCTGCCTATTGCAAGTTTATTGTTCTTTCTCTTGCTGAAACAGGAAATGTGAAGCCACCTGAATTCTAATCTGGAGCAGAAGGTATTTTGGAGAGATGTGCTCTGTTTTTAAAATATCAAAAGTATTCAGGATTCTTTAATTAAGATTTAATACAAATGAATGAACAAAATATTAGTTTCTAGGGCTTCAGAAGCCCTCAGCTGACCAGAGATTCACTTATTCACCACACTTTAACATATGCTTGATTCCTCAAAGCCATATTTTAAAATAAGCGATAAATCTGAAAAACCTCAGTGTTCTAAATGAAATCATTATTCTGCAGACTGAACCTAATGCTGAGGTAATGTAGAGTCTGACCTTTCCAAATAAATCTCTCTTAACAAACGTTCCTCTCTCCTCTCAGGAACAACAGAAGTCTCTAAGGCAGCAACAAACTAAAAACAAGGGCAAGATGCAATAGTGAAGCAAGAGGTAACGTGATTTAAAGGTGAAAGGATTTGGACATGACCCTGCTGGGCAAAAAGAGGCAGAGAGTCCACATTTATCATGACTGCCTAGGGCATCTTGTTTGCAGAGTCTGGACCTCTGGTGAACAGCTTACTGCAATTCCTGTCTTCCAGTTTTGAATTTTATCAACTTGATTTTCATGTCAAAGAGATGAGGGGTACACTGGTTGCTGTACATCAATTTACAGCAGGGAATTACCACCATGTATAGCAGACATTCATAATACCACTAGAAGTGCAATTATTTTTACCAGAATCAGTAAGTTTTAATTCCCAGGTGTGAAGAAGACTTATTTGGAAAAGTTAGTGCAAATTTAAAATCAAATAATTCCACAGAGACCCTTCTTTTGGTAGGAGGATGCTTCGTTTTTCCAAGTGAACCAGAGATAAAGGATAGGGGCAGAGGTGAGACAAATGATGTTAATAACTTAACTGAAATGAAGATTAGACAAAGGGCACAGCAGGAGAGCCTTCCAGAGTCTACAGGGCAGCACTAAGAACACACTTAGGACACTTTGTTGGAGTTCTTAAACAAATTGCATCACTTACTGAGACCAGAGAAAGATCCTTTCCCTTGTAATAGGCTGTAATGGCTCATCCTTTGTTAGTGTGAGCATTCCAGACAAAGCAACTCCAGTTAGACACTGGTTCTGCTGCTTGGACACCCTTGGAGGTAATAGCATGACAGGCCCAGCACAAAAGGACTTCTCAATTGCATCTGGGATGAGGTTAAGGTATACCCACAAAATCACACCCAGCAGAGATGCTGAAAGACAAGCACAGCAGAAAAGCAACTTGCTCACACACCTTAAATCCCAGAACTGTGCAGTTCAAATTGAGATTTCAAAGTGATTCCCTCTGCTCCAAGTCATGCCAATTCTTCCAGCAGATATCTGCTCCCCAGAGGAGCGTCACAGACACATTTTATGAAAAATCCTTTCCCTAGGATTTTTTCTCCTGAGAAGCTGAGAGGCCTCAGGAACAAAATGTAAACAATGGTTATCTGCTGCTGTGGAATGC
>JAWWMS010000038.1:5703841-5739641 GCA_035048045.1 Chlorospingus semifuscus
AGTGCTGCTCACCTGCTGCTCACAGCTGTGCCCATGGGGATGGGGCTGGGCCAGCCCCACTCCAATCACCACAAACTCTGTGCCTGCAGGACATGGTGAGTCATGCTTTACCAAAAAGACAATAAATTTCACTGGTCACAATAAAATTCCCTTTCTAAACTCTGCTTCTAAGAGTCTTCTAGGTCTGTAGCATTAAAGTACACCCTCATATACTTATTCCAGAATTTCAGATAGTCCATTTTATTGCAGGCAGGACAATTAAAGAGAACACTAGTTCAGTGTGTTTAGGAAATTAGGCTAATTCTTACAGCAGAGTAGAAAAAGATGAGGTTCCAGATAAGCTTCAATTAGTTACTAGGAAAATTGTTAAAAATATAACAGGAAAATTTGACATAAGAAAACTTTATATTTAAAGTTCAGAAAATATTAAAAGAAGGAGAGATCATGCACAAGCAGAGTTTTGGTGTGTCTCATTATGATAGCAGTTCCTATAATAAATGCAGAAAGCATTAAAAGCACTACAGTAACTTAGCAGTTGTTGGTTTTATGTCTCCCCAGCACAGCAGGCCCCCACTGAAAGGGGAGAGGATGTAGCTAAGTCACTTTTAACTTTTTCTGTGTGGTTAATCTTAGAAAGCTTTGGACTGAATCTATTGTGGAAAGACTCTCAGTTTGTATGAACATTTGGATATTAAGTCCTCTCTGTACCTATTGAGAGCAAGAAATATATAAGAGTTTTTAAGGTTTTTACATAAAATTTATAACACTCACCAAGTCAATTACAATTTTTCATAGCTGCTCATCTTAGTAGGTTTCAATGCTGTAAAGCAGAGCACCATAAAGGTGTTTTGCTCCAACGTTCAATATCATTTTAGTCTAAATATTCTATGATTTAGAAATAATTCATTTCAAGCTAAACTTTGCCTTAGAGTCAATTAAAATTAACAACACAAAACTAAGAACACCAGAAAATGCTTTAGTGAAACTCTGCCTTATATGGGATTCATTTGTTACAGTTCCTGAAGATAATCTATATTCAGGAATACTGAGCCATAGCAACTGATTAATTTGGATCATTACTTACAAAGTCCTAAAAATTCTACCACCGTAGACAAAACCTATGCATCTACTTAAATAGACATAATTACTCTGCCAAGTACATAAAATGCTATTCCACCCCACTAACTTTGTTTTTTTGGTTTTTTTTTTAAATAAGCGCTATGATGCATTCGTATTCTTCTGAGGTATCTGCTCTTTACTGAGTTACATTCAGTGTGCCTTAGGAAGATGGCTTATTTTGGCATTAAAACCAAATTAGGATGTTTTAATGGGTCTTTGCTTTCAGCATCTCTCACTATTACAGTGGTTGAAAACTCAGAATGTTTATAAAACCCTGTATGCTGTCGGGCAGCATTTTTGTTACAAAAAGTCCTTCTTAATTTCTTAACAAATACACCTCAGAATTTACTAAACTGACTGATTTTTGCTACACAAAAGTACATTACTCATAGTAGACCAAACTTGTAATAATAACATTGAAATCTAAACTTATTATTAAATAAAATCAGCTTTGCAGAGCTCAGATTCACTCTGTTCTAGAGACTCTTCCTTCATTATGTAGTCTTGTTTCCTGAGGCTTTAGTGATTTTAATGAGTATTGAATTTACTTAGTAGCCCCCTTTCCTCAGCCAAACAGCAAAATGGGATCATGGAGACAGTCAGCAAAGATCCCATTAATGTTACAATTCCTAGAATGCCAAAAATCCCTGAAATAAACATCCCACCATCAATCACACATTGGCCAATGCCATGCTCCAGAACATAAACTGCACCTGAGGAGGAGGAAGGAGTCCTGACTTCTTTCAAGTCTTACCTTTGCCTTTAATTCTCAGGAAAAGCAGCTAAAAAATACAGATACTATCTGCACTTTCACACTGCCTAGTGCAATGGGGCTGGGGCCTCTGAGAGGCCTGCAGTGTAAATAACACAGAGTAAATAACAATGACACACTTTTTAACTGCAGAAACTCATCAGCCGTGCTAAAACGTACATCACACACTGCCACTGTCTCTCACTGTTCATTAAAAGGGAATGAATCCTCAGGGAGGCATCACTGAATGTAGATATGTTCCAACACACCAAATCATACCCTGAGCCTCCAGTAAAGCTAATAAAACCATATTAAATACATCCCAAAAGTTCCCTTGGCTTAGTCCAAGCCACTTGGGCAATTTATAATTTAAAGGAGAATATGAGATTAGAGAGTGATGAAAACAGTGTGATCTAGAATTTGAAACAACAGTTTAACTGTTCTGTCATACTCAGAGGACGTACTGATTTACTGAAATTTGCTTGCAGAGCACTCTGAGGCCCTCCGTATTTTCACTTTTAAAAATTGTACATGCAGTCATGTTGGACTCCCAAATAAATGATGCAATATACTACTTGTAAAATCAGTATAGTCAAACCCACTGTGTTTTAAAGATAACAGGGAGCACAGTGTTCACATATATTCACATATATATATATATATATATTCTACCTCCCCTATCAGTCACTAGCATCCTACACTCTGGGCTGATAAGGCTTTTAAGTGAGAGTGCCTGATATGCACTCTCTGCCCTTCTCACAGTCCTTCATTCCTAGGGGTTCAATTCCAGAGTGCACCTCATTTCATTGGAAGTTACAGATCATAAATGCCCAAGAGAAGCACACACAAAGAATATTCCCTGGCCTCAACTCTTCTTCTCCTTTTATTCTTGCTACTCCAGACATTTAGCTCAATTCAATATCTCAAAGAACCCAGGGATTCCTAAGAGACAACTATAGTAAGAATGACCGTAACAAATAGTTGATTAGTTTAAATGAAGTGGAGAACAATTACTGAGATAATGAAGTGATAATGTAAAATGAGTGAAATAATGTGAAATAATGAAAATAAACTTCTTAGCTAATTCTCTCAAAGTTCTTATGAGATTCAATTGCGTGTAAGGCCTTCTCAAAGAGAGTAACAGTAAACTGCAAGAGAAATTTCATATGTAATTCAGTGATGTGAGTTTATTTTCTTATACAGCACCTATTTAGGTGCTCTAAAAGAAAATCTAAAAGCCCTTTCCTGATATTACTATCTCAAAACACAAAATTTTCCTAGTCCATCACAGCTCCCAGACTGGAGCTGGTCTGGAAGAGCTTGAGGGACTTGGTTCAATTCAACAATCTTTGGGAGGGCAGAAATTCACCCAAATCAACACCCTTTGCCAAGGAAAGCATTTCCATCACTTCTGCAGTAACAGAAGGCTTCAGCCCTGCCTGCTTAGATAATATTATTGACCCAACAAAGAACAAAACACTCATCTGCAGCACTTCCTTAGCAATAGATTTAAAGAAACTCATCCCTGTGAAGGGGTTCCTAACTTTTGCCTCATTATTGGTTCTTTGTGAGCTCCACACAGCAGCTGCCAACTTAGTTTCTGCAAAATAGTAATCTCCTAAAATGCAGTGACAATAACTTTTCCTTTTAACCTCACATTCAAACCTGTGTCAATATTCCCACAGGAATGTGTCCTTACAGCACAACAATTAATACAAACCCATTCACACCTACACTGCCCCACCTTACAGGGTTCTTTCCTGAAGAAATCACCACAGGACATCAGCTTAGCATGACACAGACTCGTTAAAACCTCCACCCACCCTTCTCCAAACCATGGAAAAGACCTCCAAGATGATCTATCCCAACCTTTGGCTAGTCACCGCATTGTCAGCAGCACCGAATGCCAAACTCGGCCATTTCTTGTACACAGTCAGGGTGGTGACTCCACCACCTCCCTGGGCAGCCCCTTCCAATGCCTGATCACCCTTTTCAGTGAACAAATACTGCCTGATACCCAGCCTAACCCTCCCTTGGCACATCTTAGGGCAGTCCTGTCACTTGTCACCCATCTCTGGTCCTGTCAGTGGCTGCCTGGCAGAAGAGGTGACCCCCACCTTGCTCCACCCTCCTCTCAGGGAGCACAGAGAGTGACAAGGTCTCCCCTGAGCTTCCCTTTCCCCAGCCTAAACACCCCCAGTTCCCTCAGCTGCTGCTCACATGGCTTTACCCTCTACCCCCTTCGGCTTCATTGGCCTTCTCTGCTCACACTCCAGTCCCTCAATCTCTTTGTTGAAATAAATGGCCCAGGACTGGACCCTTCTCAAGGCATGGCCTCATCAGTGCTGACTACAGACACAATGTAAGATTTCACAGAAATCTCTATTTTAGCCTCAAAGAACCATACTTTTGCATCATGTGCTTATTTAAAAAAATAAACAAACACACCACTATTATTATTCTTTGCAATTGCATAACATCAATAAATCTGCAATTAAAAACAAATTTGAGGGAAGTATTCCATATCACTGCTGTGCCCAGTCAGGCTTTTCCATTGTGTATCAAGGTGAAATATTTGATGCTTACAAGCCACAAAATGCCCGAAATGTTTTACGTACTCTAGTGTCAGTTTTACATGGACACTGACACTAGTACTCTACATTGTGTTTGTCAATGGCATTTGGAGCAGGTGGCCTTTTGAAATAAGGCATGTATTCAGTGGAGTATCATGAAGGGCAATTGAATTGCCCTTCATCTGTTTCTGGGGCTCTGTGGACTAAAAAGCAGCATCTGGAAACTTTAAGGGTATTATCTGGCTTTCTGTTTTATTCTGTTTAGGCAGACTTGTCTGTTTTCTCACACATTAGATTCAAAGTCAAAAGGATTTCCAGCAATGACCCTCTCCTGATGAAACTCATCTTTATCCTCTGCTTCTTGTTTCTTAGCAAGTGATGAAAAAATCCTTTATGGGCATGAGATTACCTAAACCAACAGTGACTTGCCCATGCACAGCAGCGCTCAGTTGCCTGTTCATCAGAATATCTGTTTACTGGCTGCACTGACTGTCAGAGGGAGCACTCACCTGTCCAAGCACTTAGCACTGTGGTAAACAGAGACACTAAATATTCCAAATATTCATCTTTGCAGGCTTATTGGTATCAGGGGCAAAGTTTCTCTATTTGTGACGGCAGCAGTGCCACACTTGAAGACAGCTGGTTGTCCCTAATAACTGGGCAGTTTGCTGTCCCTATTGCAGCAAGTGCCACCTTATCATCCTTCCAAAACAGGGGCTGCTACTTGCTTCCCAGGAAACTTCCCTGAGCTGGCAGGCTGGGCTCAGCCCCAGGTATGTGTCTGCTCAGCTGTCACTGAGCAGCTTGCATAGTGATTTCTGCATAAATATGAATTACACGCCTTGAACAGTCAGCTCTCTTTGGCAGCCCCACCATCCCTTCTCTGTGCCTGCTGGCTCCTTTGACCTCTGCTCTCTGGACACCACTTTAGATCCCACTTATTGGATATTTAACTTCTCATTTTCCTAGCACACTGCTCCAGACAGCCAGCCCAGCTCCTGCTGGCTCCATCCTGCCAGCTAATCCCTGCTGGGCCAAGCTGAAGATACCTGACATACGGGGAGCTGGCAAAGGAGACACGGGCAGATCCTGGTGAATGTCTGGAGGGACTGGCCCAAGCATAATGATTTTGGCTGGATCAGGGAAGTGCTCATCTACTACACCACTTGAAAAAGAGCTTGTTCAACTGAGTGTGTTCAAGGGCAGTTTAGCATGCCCAGCACACTGCAGAGAGCCCTCAGTGGCAGGAGGAGATACCAGTGGAGTTCTACCAGTGCCCAGCTTTGCATCCCTTCTCTGGAGGGGCAGCACCTGCCAGTTAGCAAACATCAAAACCTTCCCTACCACAGACTTCAAGGAAAAAACATCAGGCACATCTCCTACAGAGGTACAAATCCCTCTTCATGCTGGTGCATGGAATAAGAAACAAGCTCTACGGAATATCTTTGGAATATCTGCAGACAGCATTTCCCCCTCCTGTGATCCCAGGAAATGAATGCAGATGTTGAAGGAGGCAAGAAAAAGCTTCGTCCCAAGAATTGCATCCTGGGAGAATTTCTGCTAAAAACAGAAGGGATATGAACTGAGCAATGTGTTGTTCACGTAAATAGATAGAGAACATGAATGCCAGCAGAAATAACTTTTGGAGAAGTGCTGGAGGAAGGGAGGGGAAAAGTGCCTTGTTCCCATTTTCTATCCATGAAGGGTGACATTCTGGGGAAATAAAAGATGTGTTTGACTGGCCTGTCCTTGTCTGGGGCCTGTCAGGGCATCAGCCTGGTCTCTAGCTATTAATCAAACAAGCTATACTTCATTAGCTTCTCAGCCTTCTCCTGGGTCCTTTCCCACCCTTGACAGGGGATGCTGTGTCACACAGCAGGAACTTTGCTCAGGTGGGGCTCCTGACATCTGCAACTGATGCATCACAGCCTCAGCAAGCCTGGCAGTCTCCTTTTGGAGAGAAAAATTAATGGAACGCAAACGAGGGAACAAAAAGAGGAGAGAGGGAAGGAGACACTCCAGGGAGCAGATGTCAGGATAAGCAACCTTAAAGGCTAACTTTCCATATGAACACTGAGTACAGAGAATTGCCACAGAAACCAGCCTGTTTGTTTAGATACCTGTTCCAGGAGCACACATATAAAAGACAAACTTGGAAAAAGAGAATGCTTAATAATTTTCCTGGTATGGGAAAGGAGGATAAATTTTAGCCTTGTAATTACCATTTTCACAGCAGCACAAGTCAGTTAATTTTCTTATATTATTGTTCCACAGTTCAGAAAGCATTTATTTTCTCTAAACAGTCAGCAAGTCTGAGTACATTATTCATAGTTTTTCTCTGTTTTCATAAAGTCCTGTTAATAGAACATGGTGAAGAAGGCCACTGTCATTACCAGAATGTTCTATTTCAATACCAGAGAGCAAGCAATCTAGACAAGTGAATAAAACAGCACTCTCTGTTCCTTAAATGACAAGGGCAAAACACTATGTTCTGATTATTTTAAGCCAGACCAAAAAAAAAAATAAAAATCAAACCTTTTTAACATAGTCCATAAAATTAATCAGGCAAAAACCCTTTCAATTAGGCTTAGCAGTCGTGTCACCCTCAGAATTTCAAATAATAAACCCAAGAATCACTTAAAAATTCCACAGTGTCAGCATAACACACCTCACATAACTCCACAACATATGAAAAAGGCCCAGGCATTAGCAACTGACCATAATAAAAATGGCTTTAAGTGTGATAAGGATGTGGCAGTATCTGATATCCTGGGCAGCTACCACTAATGAGCATTGTCTCTCCAGTTCTGCAAATTTGCAACATTTCAGTTATATAGTATTTCAGTAATACATAAAATATCTATAACAAATACACTATGGGTCCATTTTCAGTTCTCTTTGAGAAAGACAGAGGAAGTTTTACACCAGCCAAATAGCAAACCTGCCAAACCAGAGTTATCACGTTACACCACCAGTGTCAGGATTAAACAATAACTCACATGCAAACTGGAAATAGTCTGATTCAGAAAGGCCAGAGGTCAGCACTGTCCCAGAGTCCTGGTAGTCCTGTATCCTATGGCCAGAGACTGTCACCAACAGCTGTGTCACAGTCAAAGGCATTTCTGACGGTAAGGATCTTGGAGCATTCAGAATGAATATATCTTGCCAGCCCATGAGAAGTTTGTTCATCAACTTCCCAGAAGACCTCAGTTCAAGATGAGAAATTAAAGAGAAACTTTGGAAACACAGAAGTTTTGAGACTTGACTCAGACACACACTTTTGGAATTTCTGGAATCCCCAATACAAGAGATTTGTTTAAAGGAAATCAGAGATTTAAAGGCAAGAGATAAATGACAGAAAACAGTGATTGAAATGTAGAGGAACAACACAAAGAGGAATTCTCAAGCTGCAAAACTGCTCAAATCAAATAAGTTTTGATGGGGAAAGCCAGTTATAACCACCCCAGGCTACATTACCAAGTGAATAATCTGAGCAACACAGACAAGCATGGAGAAGTCCAAAATTTCTGGGAAAAACACCAAAAACATAAACAGAGTGACTGTTCAGGCAGAACCAAGGTATTCACAAGGTACAAAGGCAAGCTCTATCCTATCTTTTTGTAAAGAGTTAATAAATTTGTGTACAAAAAGATGCTGTAAAATTGTAGACAAACTTCAACCCCAATAGAAAATAACAAGCAGATATTTTCAATAGCCTTGAGTCTGCAGAAGCTTTGTTTGCGAAAACTTCTTGTAAACTTACAGAAATTTTGCCAAGTGTTTTTCCATAGGATTTATTTTTCCTGATCTTATATAAACTTATGGTTTTCATGCTGCAAACATCACAGATGGTGTAGCAAGAACACTACCATTTGAAATGCTAGACTGATTGAACATTGAAGTCCAAGGATTTTTTCTGACTATTAACACCTGAAAGCCCTGCCACACTTGGAGAAATGCCCTAATTCACAGAAGTTCTCAGTTTGGTTAATGGAAAAGCACACCCTTTTGCCCCCAATCCATTTGGTGTATGAACACAGACATTTCATTCCAGCAGAGCATCAGAGCACAACACTAAATTTTGGACACTCTTAGCATGATTACTTTGCAATTATGGCATATGTATTATGGCAAGTCCCAAGTCAATTATGAACTCTGTGTATTACAAAGGCACTGTGAAACACTGATTGATTTGGACAGTTTGTAGTTAATTAAGTTCATTTCCAATTCCATCTCTTCACACAATTTCAAAGCATTCTGCATTGAAAGCCCATTTTCAATTAGTAAGGAGAATGAAACAAAAAAGTATTAATTATAAAAGTGGCAATCCCCATTTAAATCTTCACACTACAGCAATTATTTATGTTAAGTGTTGAGAAATTGAAGAGTTGTACTTATCTAATACAATTTTTTCCTTGATGTATATCTCATATATATTAAATTTGTACAAAGTAGTGGCATAGCATTTTTTTTTTAAACTAAGGACTAAACTATTGCTCACAAACTTGTACAAAGCTCCAAAAGGTAGAAAAATGTCTGTGCTTGGCTAGAGTCAAATTAAGTGTCTTGGCCTGATTCTTCCCACTGCTACTGCAGTACTACCTCCATGTAATTCCACTACTTGGACCGAAGCCAACACCCCATTGAAATAGTGAAGGAATACTGATATAGTAGAACTTTATGCTGCCAAAGGAGTACCCAAAAGAAGATATTCAGTTTTATTCTAGTATTTGATGCTGTTCAAAAATAACAGGTCCAGGCACTTACCAAACTGTTTCTATAAAGAGGTACAAACTCATGGGAATACGATGAAAACAAGAAAAAAAAGTCCCTTAAAATGCCAAAGTTATTCTTCTCCAAAATAGATGGTTTTTAGTACATTAAAACCTTTCTTCATGTGAGCCAAACACCTCCAATGCCCATTAAAAAGAGAGAGAGAGCAAAGACCCAATGTTTTTTGTGGTGCCATTCAAAGATGGCATATCTTAATTTGCTGATTGTATTCCCTTCACCTCCATCAAGGACTGCCAGCCACAAACATGACACCCAAATGAATGATGTGAGACCAGCACATGCACAGTGCTTTAAACCAACTTTTCTAGCTCCATTTGCTGGATTTTGAGCTGCCATCCACCAGCAGTTGCCACTGGCATGGGGCCCCTGCTCCAAAGCCAAGATGAGTTCTTTAACCACTGGCTCAGCCTCATGGCCTGGCTCCTTCCCCCTGCTCTCCCCTTTGCCAGTTTGGTAGCAGGTTCTCCACACTGCAACAGTGGAGCAGGGGGAAATCACAAGCACTAGGAAACAGAAAATTAGTCAGTGTAGGTAGAAGACCAGGCAAGAAGGAAATATAACAACCAGAAGGAGTTAAAATAGAAAGTAGGGTTTCATGAAATGGGAAATTTAAGTTAATGGGAAACAAAGATAAAGGCAAATAAATGCAGAGTCTTGCCGCTTCAAATGCAGGAGAACAATACACATCTTTCAAGTTTGTGAGCTCTCTGCAATATTCTGTCACTGTCTCAGCTCTCCCCAAGCATTCTAAGAGGGAAGAGCTTGCTCCTCACACTACAGGTATTTATTTTAAGGGCTGTTTTCAACATAGCAATAGATAATTTATCTTAGACAAATCTGTGGTGGTGGTTCAGACAGGGCTGGAGCTCACAGTCAGAGGAGAGCTGTGCCCAATGGCACTATGGTAAAGGGCAAGAGAAAGGGGTTTTGTGAGATATGTTGCAAGGTTTCCTTGCTTTCTACCCTTCTGCTTATTTCCTTCATTTGGAATTGCATCCAGTTGAGAAAAACACTTAAACTGGTATGAAATTAGATCCATGGAAGATGATTTCTATCAGCAGCTTATTAGAACTGATTTCAAAATCTGCATTTTAGTTAAAGAGAATTACATTTAGTGCCATCTGAGTAGAAAATCTCATCACTGGCAAAACATTTTTTTTTGCTAAATCTAACTGTACCATCAATAAAACTACATATTTTATATTGATTTAACCTTTTATTCTAATGAAGAACAAGCTATGAGATATGTGCATGAATTTCTTTTGAGCACCCCCATTAGAGCTGCAAACATGCATGAATACATAAATAATTTGTTTGATAAATGAAGAAAAAAAAAATCCATGTAATTTTGATACCTCATTCTTGCACCCTGTGGCATCTGAACACACAGCAGGTTCAGGCCACCAATACAACCAGTGCTCCCAGCTGCACCCTGGGCTGGTCTGCACTGGAAACCTGAGAGTGAATTTGAGTGTTCCTCCAACACAGGGGGCCAGGGACTTCTCCTTGGGAGACATTTAGCCATCAATTCAGAGAGACAGAGGGATGATCTTCAGGGTACATAGGTGTGGGATATGGGGTTCTATTTGTTAAGGTTTTAAGGCTTATGCTCACCAGAAGACCCTGTGGGAAAGGCACAGAGAGAGAGAAGATATTTATCCCTAAAAAATTCAGGTGCAACTGAAAAAATAATTAGAAGATGCTGGTGAAGGAAGCCTTGGAGTAAAGTTCACACTTGCCAAATTTTGAGGGGTTTCTCTGTGTGTGTGCATGTGCTGCCTGCAGAGAGGAGGAATTATTTTTGGTTTTTATTTTTTTAATCAGCTTCACATTACTGACAGTCAGGCAGCCAATGGGTAGAGAGAGTACTTCTAGACTGGTTGTCCTTAAGGAAAATTAGTAAAAAGGAAGAGCTGGCATGAAAATCTCTTAAAGAACCTGATTTTTTTGCATGGAATTACTTTTCTTAGGACTTGACTTGCATTTAGAAACTGAATTCAAAACAGAATGTGGCAACAAATTTGTAAAAGAAAATCCTTTGGCCATTTAATCAGTGTTACAGGATATATACAGGAGTGCCTGTGCATTTCTTTGGAAAAACCAAGCAGCTGAAGTGTCTGGGGGAGTTCTTTGTTGTTTTGGGGCTTTTTTCCTTTTGTTTTTCTTTTAAAATGCAGAGTCCTGTGCGAGTTGAATCTGCTCTCACAGCGTGTAACACTGCTGCAATTAGAATCACAGCCACTCCAACAACACCACCCTTGAGAGGAAAATAAGAAATTACTGACTTCGGGGTCTCAGCCACCTTGCTCCTTGATTTGAATTAGCTGAAATCTGAGGTGGAAAATGAAGATGTTAAAAAAAAAAAAAAGAAATGAAGAAAAAAATGAAAATATAACATAGAAAATAGAATAAATGGTTTTATGAAGAGTCTGTTCTGTTACCA
Organism: Chlorospingus semifuscus; assembly: GCA_035048045.1. Lineage (NCBI taxonomy): Eukaryota > Metazoa > Chordata > Aves > Passeriformes > Passerellidae > Chlorospingus > Chlorospingus semifuscus. The sequence goes on from JAWWMS010000038.1 coordinate 5,715,522, forward strand.
TAAAAATTCTAAGGAGAGAGTGCTGAATATTGATAAACTTACCCTCGAAAGGCCAGATAGTCAGAACACTGAAATTTGCTGAAGACTCTATTAACTGCCCATCAATTTACCAGTTTGCACAGTTATTATTTGCATATAGAAGTTCAGATCTTATTTCAATAGTGAAATCTCAAATGTACACCTATCAAACACCTTTGAGAAAGAAAATAAAAGGGAAACACCCCACTGACACTGCCAATGCTGCAGCTGGAGCTCAGGCTCAGGTTCCTGAGCCTGCTGGGAGGGCTCCAGATCTGCTGCCCTGCAGGGATCCTGTCCTGCTCTGACCATGACCAGGAACAGGAGGTGCAGATGGACAAAGGGATTGGGCTGAGGGTCCATTGGAAATGGACATGACCATGGACCACACTGTCAGTGGATCAGTGAGATACTGACTGAGCTAAGGCAGGCAGAAACACACAGCCCGATATCACTCATGATACAGACTAAAATATTTTAGCAAAGGGAATCCTGGAGGCTGGCCAAGAGAACAACAAAAATTCATGGTTACCAACAGCACTAACTTTCCTGATGCTTGAGTAGTCAAGAGTTTTCTGCAGAGCAAAGTAGCTGAGAAGCTAATGATGCTACGAAACAAAAAAAAAAAAACAAAAAAAAAACAAAAAAAAATCAACTTTCAGTGCTTTTTAACATATAGATATTGAATCTTTAATCAACAAGGGCAACAGACAGACCTCCAAGGATATTAAATCCTAGTTCTTCAGAATTTAAATTAATATTAAAATAGGTACATTAAATTACAAAGCTTGACATTCCTGATTATTTAAATTAGCCACACTGGGGAAAAGGATCTTTGTGCAAACAGGAGCAAATTCCTAAAGCTCTATATAAATGTACTGCTATTAATGTCAATATACTTCTTATTCACAAAGGGAAATTTCATTCAGGACACTCAAAGCTTTAAAGTGAATTAGGTTACTCTCCTTTATTAGAAGATGGTACATGTATTTCATATCTAAGTGTGTATCTAAATTCCCCTACTAAACATGGTGCACCAGACCTAGGCATTTCTTTGGAAAAAGAATGGTTATCTTGTATCTTATCAAGTGATAACCATGTTATCATGTTAAGAGTTAAGATCATTTCACATCCTGCTAGAACAGAGGTGAAAGTTTGTTTCTCTGCTTGGCATTGCTCATTCAGTTCTTCCAGCAAATGCAGCAATCCTACTCCTTTTTGTCCTCTATTTCTTCTATGTGAGGATTTTTCTCAATAGCTCCAAAGCTATACAGAAAAAAAGAAAATCCCACCTGACTGAGGTCTGTAAAACTAAAGAAGCACAAGGGAGCTGTGCAAGTCCAGAGAACTGGGACCACTGGTGCCACTTAAACCAACAGCTGACCCCCATTAATGGCAGCACAATCACACCCAGGCCTCCCCTTTCTTGACAGCCTCCTCAAAATACCAACAGCAGCAAGTGTGGGATTGGGTTGACAATCACTTGCATGCAAGTGTGACCTTTTTTACTCAGTGGTGACATTTGTATCCTATTAGCAAAATACTGTATTGTATTTAAGCAATAATTGCATTTTCTATGGAGACAAATGACATGTAAATCAATAAATGACAAGGCTGCAGGCCAAGCACGGTATTGATTTTCAGTCATGTTCATCTCTGAGCTTAATGCTCAGAAAACACACTATATGCTATGATTTTTTACAAGTTACATCTTTTGGGCTAGATAGTTTTCTGAGAATTAAGAAATAAGAAAGGTGCTCTCCACTTGAGAGAAAAGAGATTAAAGGGGACTAAGAATTTAACAGCTGTAATTGAAGTTAGCACAGGATCTTAAAACCAAATGCTGAACAGATCAATACTGGTTTGTACAGCACACTTGTCATCTCCTTGGCTGCTATGGTTGATGAAATTACACATGAATATCATCTGTGTTAAACCAGTGGTCAAATGTACCATCACTGAAACAAGCAGGTTTACAGAAGTTTCAGTGAGAACCATTCTAATTGCTTTTGCCATTCATCAGAAAACCAAATTATTCAAACCCCACCCTGGCAAGTGGCAGATATCAAGGAGGGCATTCTTGAAACATGAATAGTGTATTTCCAAATGAAGAAACTTTAATATAAAACTAAGAAGAGAAGGGAATAATCTCCTTGTTTTCCTTTTATAAATAGATCTAGAACTGGACAGTCAGTTATTAAGGATACTATATTCCAACATTTAAATAAAAACTGGTTTTAAACAATTACTTTTTAGAAAACAAAAATTTGACCAGTTCTTGATTGCTCTTTTCTGCAACTGCCTAGAAAAACAAGAAAAAACTGAAATTAATTTCCTAACAGATCAAAAAATGTGATCACTACCTGATCTCTGTGACATGCTCAAGTGGTCTGCTTGTGAAGAAGAAGAAAAACTTCAACAGACAGGCAGGAAGATATAAGCAGCCTTTGCTAGCAAAGGCACCAAGTCACCACTGTGACTATGAGACAAAATGTCTGTCACAGGAAATAAGAAATTCATTTCACTCTACCTGGTACATTATTGCAGCGCTGACTCTTCTAAATCTCTTCCTAAATCATTAATAAGGTCATTGACTGAAAATATTTTAGGAGACCTAGTCAGACTGATTTGGGATATCGTTTTCCATAAATATCTCTGTGACAGCCATAATTTAAGAACCTTGTGTTTTTAACTTAAAGTTAAAAAATTTCTTTTCTTCTCAATGTAACCTTAACACAGTGGGGTGAGGGATGAGTGAGGAATAATCCCACAATATTATTTTCTGCTCATCAGACTTTTCTATACAATATAAAAGGAGCAGACACAGCTATTTGCTTCCTCCACAAAGGCTAATTTTCCTTCCACTAGACATTATTGTGAATATAGATTATACAATCTAAATGCAGTTGTACAGTATGTAAGACCCCACAATATCCTGCAATTGAACCAACAGGTTAAGACACTTTTCATCTGACTGCACTAAATTATTGATCCACTGGTTCCTTTTTCAGATTTTAAATCACCCAAACAGCAGGAAAAATAAATGCATTAAGACTTTGCAGTCTCAGTGAGAAAATATATGTAGGTACTTTGAGCCCCTACAGTAAAAATAATCACATGGCATATCTTGCAGTAATCCATCTGATTCTGAATTAACCACTCAAAAAGTGGTTTATTTCAAAAAATATATTTTTAGTTTGCTTGAGAGTTTAGTTCGCTTGAGAGTATATAAGCCCCATCTATCAATTCCTGAAGTTTGAGTATTACAGTATGAATAATAAATGCCTTTGTCATGTGAATAAGATAACAGCCTTCACTCCCCAGTGCTCTACATTTCTTGTTCCAAATGTGACATAAAATACAATTTTCCTCAAGTAGCTGAAAAGGAATTTAGAATAAATGAATTAGGAATACTTGAATGGAGATAGACACTAATTTTGCAAAAAAAAAAAAAAGAAGAATACAAAGCAAAAATATCAAGAATTATTTATTAAATTCAGTGGGACACTGGGAAGGGCCTAAAGGTATAGCTGAAGAGTGATGCTTTCTTAAAAAACATGCCTGGATACCTGCACATCTTTCTAGGTTACCACTTCAAAAGCTTCTTAAGCCCTCTTGAGCCTTTTTCAACAGCTGACAAGAAATGCACCCCTTGACCACCTACAGCTGTGAATTCAGAGGGATTCAATTCTGGTCACTTTGTCTTATTTTCAATTTTTTTCACCCTGTTTTATTTATTGTGGAGGCCCAGGTAATCTCCAAAGCATCAGGAAAGTGCATCTGTTTAAAACAGGTTCCAGGGCAGAACAGGGATATCACCCAACCCCAGCTCCTGGTCAGCAGAGCCACGATTTCTCTTTCTGAAATAATTCAAACACCACATTTAAATATCTGGTGCACTGTCCATAGTGCAGCACCATGGACCTGCCTGGATGCTCACTGCTCTCCACAGAGCTCTGGCAGCATAAATAACCATGAAAAATTATCAGCTGACAAGAACCTCTAATAAAGGATTGTTTGGAATGTGACACACAACTGAAATATTCTCTGTGTATATTTTGGGCCTGTGACCTCCCTCACCCCATTTTCTTTATCTTCTTAAAAAAAATTGAACAAAGTCTTGGCTTTCCCATTTTTCACTACCCCAGACATATTACTTTCATTTCAGGCCAAAAGGAATTGGAAATTTATTGTCATTGAAGAAGGAAGAAGCCCAGTGCTTATTTGTTTTGGACCAGGAACTGATTATTTTTCTGCCTTGTTTTTCCAGGTTTTTAACATGTGGGCACACACAGTTATTTGGACTGACACAATAACTGTTTAAGGCATCTTTGTGTTTGATGTACAGTGAAAGAGTCAAAAAACAGGAGTAGAAGAGCCAAACAATTACAGGCAAAATTACAAGGGGACATGTTGGGAGGGAGACGGAAAGGACAAAAACAATACTCCACATAGTAACAAATCCAAGCACTGAAAACCTTAGAATTGTCAAAATTCTCAAAAGAAAGTACTTGGATTTTTGTTTTAAAATGCATATAAACATATGCATTTTAAAACAAAATTCAAATGCTTTCTTTTGAGACTTAAAAGGGTTAAATGACAATTTTAGAGACTTAAAAGAGTTAAATGGGGATTTTCAGAGGGAAACGTATTTTCTGCTAACCCAAAATGATTTTCAAAATTATTTCTCTTTTCCTGTGCCTGAGAAAAACACCATTTAGGATAACTCAGCAAAACTTCCATGCTGCCTTCTCCTCTGGTAAAATCAGCAATCTAACAGCATGATTTATTCACACAGATGTAATCAGTATCTCCACAGACCTGCAACAGCACAGCACTTTCCAAAAGCCTTGGGCTGGTGGTCACAATGAGAAAACAGCCCAGAAGTTTAACAGCAATGGACTTGGGCTTTTATTCTGTTATGGGGAAAAGAAACATCCTTATGTCACACAGAGAATTCTCTCTCCAAGCCTTGGTTTGACCTTTAAAAATCACAAAGAAGCTGAAGAAATGCCATGGATGGATAATGGTTAATGATGCTCACCAAAGCAGTGACATCACCCTGAGCCAAACAAAGCCATGCTCTGCACTCTCCTGTTATCCTCCTTACTAATGGAAAGTCACAAGCACTAAAGCAGATGATAACATTTGTTTTAAAGGAAATGTTAATTGAAATTGGCATGCTGCTGCTCACAGCGAGGAACAGGACCCCAAGGGATCAGCAAAAAGAAAAGGAAAACAAAAGGTGAGTTTTGCCAGATGAGCCCTGACTCCCAGCCAGTGGTGGGGAGGGCTACATGTATGATAATCCATTTTTAACTACAGCAAGATTAACTGTGACCTGGATAAAAAGCCATTTCTAAAGTGCAGAAAGCCTATTATCTGCTCTTTTAAGCATGTGAGTGAGAGGTGAAGAAAATAATCATGCAAGATCTACATTTTCTTAATTATTTTTTAAGAGACACTAGGACCTGAATATCTCAAAATAAGAAATAAAAATATTCATTTTAATGCATGCCATGTAATGCTTATCACTTAATCACTGAAAAGTGCTGTCAGGTTTAATTACAGTCTTCAGTGGCCCAGCAAGATGAATAAGTCATGAATCTTAACACCCAAATCATGAAAGTTTGCTTTCTTCTCCCCTCCTAGCACATACTGGATCCCTCAGAAGAAAACAACATAATAACAGCCACTTCTAAACAGGAGAACAAACTAACCCAAATTAATTCTTTGATAAAACCTGGTTTTACAGCAGGGACCAAAGCTTACTTGATGGGCGAGAAATAACCTAAGTCAGCCTCACACTGCAGTAGTAATTGCTGAGTAAAGTAGGAGTTATCCAGGGCCAGGGGGAACCTGTAAATGCTGGACAGCAGTTGGGAAGCAAAGATTCAGGCATCAGTGACTGAGCAGAGAGAGAGCAGCCTCAGAAGCTCATGGCAGCAGCCTGCCAAGCTCAGCACTGCATGCTCTCCATCAGGAGCTGTGGCTCTCTGCCCAGGCACAAAACTCCAGGGGGAACACCTCCTCAAAGTTCTTTTCCCCATGCTATGCTCCATCTCACAGGCATCCTGCTGGCATGAGCAACCATTGAGCTCTCAGCTACTCCTTTCCCCAGGAGTTGTTTATTCATGAGCACCTCAATGTTTATCTCAGGGCTCAATACAGTCTAAAATGCACCTCAGACCTGAATGGTTTGAGGAATGGCACTTAAGAACCTGATCAATGAAGCATTTTTCACTGACTTCTAAGTACAATTTCAGATAAAAAGAAACACTATTCAAGGCATCCAGCAACTATTCTCTGATATTTTGAGGAACATAGCAATAATACTTCTTCATTGCAGTTTGGAGAATAATTTCTGGCCTGTGGGAAATGACCTGCTGGGCAGGCCTTAGAGAAGACAGGTCTCCATGCACAGTTTTCTCAACAGACTTAACATCTCTAGCAATGAGAAAAATCAATGCAAGTGCAAACTGAAGATTGTGTAAAATTCACAGCCCCATGGCAGCCACTCTTCCTAGGGTTAGATCCCTTTCTAATGGAGATGGCCTTGGCAGCTGCACAATTCACTCCTTTGTTCCACAGTGTAGAACAAAGCACTGAAATGTTTTACAACTTCCAGGGGCCACTACTGCAGGAATTAATCTGATCCAAAACTCCCAATGTTCAGCAGGATGTCCTCACCTATTTTGAGCTGGCTACCTGGAAGATTTCCCTGACTTTTGTTTTCTCCTTTGCCATTCTGCACTGTCTGAATGGAAATGTCAACTGCTATCTGTGCCCTCTTTTGGCTCTCATTGGTCTATTCCTCTCTCTGGACTACACCTTGCTCCAATTGTTGTGTGTGTGTTTGAAAGCCCCCTTCCCTCACTGCAGTTTAAAAAACCACCTTACATCAGCTGGCATCACCTGAGCCATTCTGATTGACTTCCAGCCATTGCCAGTGAATATGAAAATATGGTCTTTATATAAATACACACACACCATCCCCAAAAAATTACATAGGAATACTTAAACCTAAAACAGTTAAAGTCCTGCATGTACAGAAAAATAAATGACTTTATTGAAAACATCAAAAATATATAATTCCCCTGAATATCAATATATGATTTCTTAAAATTCTATTCATCACATTCATCTTGATTAGTAGCTCCAACACTGATGGTTTAGAGAAGAGGTAGGACAGACTTTGCTGCAGCTCTTTTCTGACCTGAATGGGTTGTTGCCTTTCAAATGTGAACACTTATTTTTGTCTCTTTTCAGAGTTTTCAATTCAGCAGCCAAATGATGCTTTTAAGGAAAAGGAAAGACTAAGGCCCACACTGAAAAAAAGGATGCATTAGAGCAATGGAAATAGGTTATTCATAGCCTAGTGAGCAAGAGCCACTCTCAGCCAGATATACGCATGTGACAAACTCTTTAGGAAATCAGCTTCTACTATAGAACATACTTGGAAAGGTAAAGCTGATAACCTTATCTGAAGTGCATTCAATGGCCTTCTTCCTTCAGGCTTTCATAATAATTACAGCATTAAATTCTCAGATTTTTAATGCATTAGACACACTGAGGACATAAGACATTCAACTAATGTTACATAGAAAGAAAAAAGTGAAGTCTTCACACAAGAACTCGAGTAGAATTATATGCTACACACCTGCACTGAGTTCCTCTGTGAGAAATAGAAAAAAGAGAGAAACATCTGTAATGGAAAAGAGACTAACCTTTTGCAACATCAGGTCTGTTGACTGACACTTTTAAATACTACTTTTGATTATGTTTTATTTTGATGAATATGAAATGTGGCTTTGTAGAAAAATTAAAGCAGTTGATAGGAAAACCCATCATTTTCAAAGCTGTGTTCTTGAATACAGGAACCTAAGACTTTGACACAGGCACATAAATGGAAATTTATCCCAGAGCATGAATTAAGAGGCTCCTGATACAGAATAATTAGGGGAGGCGAAAGGTTGAGAATTCAAAAATGTGTGTGAGTTTACATAGTTTCCAAACAGATGTAAAGGTAAGGGTTCTTCTATCAGCATGGCTTCTAAGGTAGAGGAAACTCAGTATTTTCTTGCCTCTAATTGCCTGCAATGCATTTTATCACTGCCCTAGCACCAACATTCATTTTCCTTTTTTATACAGCTCTGAGGGGAAACAGCAGTTTCTCTGGAGTACAGAAACAATTCATCCTCAGAATACAGTTTATGATTCTGAATACCTTGTTGAAAGCCTGAAATTATCACAGCTCTCTCCAGTACAGGGGACCAAAATAAAAAAACAAAAAAACAAACCCTTCCAGAAGTCAGAACAAAATGTCACACTTGCATTTCAAAAACTCCATTTTAAAGTTCTGTTGTGAAAAAAATAGTTAACAGAGCAATATTTCTATTCTGTTTCAGGCACTTTCATTAAGCCATCAATTATTATAGTGCCACCTTCTAATAGGAATTTCATCATGCATTCAAACTGGTGAGCAGAGTCATTCAGCAGCCACAACAAATTGGGCTCAACAGGCTTTATTTCAAGAACTACAATGGTGTCAAGTGGTCAGTCCTTCATTTTTAATTTCTGGTTATATGAGATGCAAATGCATGATCTCTCATTCTAACAGCCAGCCATGGCAAATAGTTACAATTACATTCTAACATGTCCTTAACTGTGGGCAAACAACATTATCAAGCTGGGGACAGGGCAATTTGAATCACAAAGAAAATACTCGTTTTATTATGGAAATTTTAAATTTATTTTCTTCTTCATTTACCAGAGTCATGTCACTCTAATCAGAAAAGTAAATATCAGTGTTTGTACTTGATCCAATGTAGAGAACTCCAATAATTACAATTACCTTTTTTCTTCCCCCTTTTTTAGCTACACCTGCAAACTTGAAAAGACCAAGTTATCTCTTACACAACCAGGTCTGTGTACCCAGGTCTTAAATATTAATTAATTAATCATTCAGTCCTTTAGCCAGCAGCCTCTGTTCCAAGAGACCTTTTCAGTGATGCCAAACATTTTCTTTTATTTTTAAACTCCTTTAACTATCAACTAGTTTATTTTTATTTGTTGCCACCAAACAACTTCTGACACATCATGTCTTTGTAGTCCAGTCTCCTGTTTATACAGAAGAAGTGAAGCTGACACTCCTTCCTCTACTTAACTGGAAAACACTCCAAATATTACAAATGAAGCTCCAGCTCCAAATGCTGATAAGAAGCAATACTCAAATTTCCTGTAAAAGAATTCAAAACATGCAAGCTTAACATTTGCTTTTTGAGCTGGCCACATCAGTAAAATCTTTAATCATAATGTATGTGTTAAGAAAATTAAGGTACAGAGTAAGAGATTCAATGTGAGGACATAAAAAAAAAATAATTTAAATGTGTGAATAATCATGAATCCTATCTGGAATTTTATTATTAAGTCTGTGTTGCACATCCATATTTTGAGGCAGAAGTGCATCCTGCCCTACAGCAAGCCCTGTCTGAAGTCCTGATGAGCTGCAAACTCTTGCTCTTTTGCCATCATGCCAAGCTATTGACCCATAGCACCTTGGGGTTGTTGGGGTGTGGACAGAATAGCTTGAGGAACATGCTCACTTCAAATGCTAGATGCACTTTTTATTTGCATACAAGAAGTTCTTCTGTGACATGAATTGGAATGATTGTAAAATCTATTGATGTTTGTAAAAAAAGGTGTTTGTAAAATCTAATGGAATGCAAAGGAAAAAGATCCCTTGGTTTTGTACTGGGATACTGCAGAAGCAAGAGTGGTTAATCCTCACCAGGCCCATCAATGTCACATATCTGCAGTCTTATTTACATTAGATGTCATAGCAGAGTTTACTTAAATTAGAAGGTTACACATGACTGGATAAAATTAAAGAAGTCACTTCATGAGTTTTTAATTTCCTCTGTAGTGATTTAATTCTGAAGTAATTTGAAAGAACCCTCTCAGAATGCAATATCAAATTACAACAGAATCTGCTTATCTCTACCAAAGTTACCTTTCATTGACCAGCCTTCAGACTCCAGGCTCTTTTTTCAGTGTTCTAGTGAACTCTGAAATGCTTCCTGAACAACATCTAACTCTTTTTGTTCATTCCAGAGCATGTTATACAACTCTACAGCAGAGATGTGCTTAGTGTTGGTCTCCTCCACACGTTACACTAAAGATAAACATTGTTGTTCACCCGCAATGGTTCTTCAGCAAATGTCTAGATGAAGAAACAGACATTGTTTTCTCATTTGCACCACCCCAGCCTGGATAAGGTGCTCCCATCTCACCTCCAAGCCACTGCCAGGACCCTGAGGAAGCGCTGTGCAACACTGCTAACTCATGTAACATCAACACAACACTCAATCCCAACTTTCTGCTGGATAAATTACAAGTGATGGAAAGAATTTCAATGAGTTGCCCAGGGGAAGCAGAATATTTATTTCAGCAGTGCTCCAGTTTCCAAATCACCCTAACTAAGCTGGTTGTCAACACAGCAAGATTACACTGCTGGTTCATTGCTGCTCCAGCAGATGGTGAGGACCTGTAAAAACTGAACACGCTGCCACTTTGCTGTTCTAACAAATTAAAACTGAAGTCTTGAAAAGTTAATTTGTTCAACAGCAATAACAAATGTGAAGTTTAGGCCCTTGATAACTACATACACATGCAAATATATAATTTTATGAGCACTTATTCCATCTTCTGAGAAACTCAGGGCTGTGAAATAGTTATTCTGTGAAGATTTTGGATTTTGTTTTTAGACAAAATCTGGATAACCAGTCATAGTTCATTTAAAATTTTAATATAAAGTCACTATAACTGCAAATGTCTCAAGTTTTGGCCTGGCACTCTAAAGCTCCAGAAAAGGCTTCCAACAGAAACATAAAATGGATTGTGAACAGCTAATTAAGTGTGATAGCCAGCCTTGTGAAAGAGAGAGAGCTATCTTTGGATGCCTTGTATCATTATAGCTCTCTCTAGAATAATTTTCTTCGGAATAAGAGAAGATTTCACTCCCTGTCCCAACTCTCCAAAGCATCAAAAGACAACAACGCTAAGTGACATAATTCAAACATCACCTCTTACTCTCTTAAAAATCATAACCACATTATCTATGGCCATTATTCCAGAAATTGCTCCATGGCTGGAAGCTCTGCAATATTCTCACTGACTGTCACTACCTAAGGATGACTTCTGAACAGTTCATAGACTACAGCTATTTTTCTTTCAATTACTGTATCTCTTACAATGTCTACGCATCGTACAACATCATCTGAAATTGTTTGTAGTCAGTATGGACACTCCTGGTGAAACAAACAATTGTTACCCACATTTTACAGATGAAGCAGAAGGATGATGGGTCTGGTTTGGTGTTTGAGACATTTTTGGTTTTGGTTTTTTTTTATGTGGTTGGTTGGTTTGTTGTTTCTTTGGGGGGTTGGTGGATTTTTGTTTGTTTGTATTAAAAGGCATATGAATGCCTTCTGGCTCCACAAAACAATAGCAAGCACTTCATTAAACACTCCTGTTTTCACAAGCAAGCTTAAAACACTCTGAATCAAGGCAGATGTTCTTAAACTGAGATACTTTTGGAAACAAACTTTATACCTCAGAGGACTAAGCAGATTCATACTTTCAGATATGGGCTCTGGAGTACCAGAAGGTCACCCAGAAGTCACCACCAGCACAGGGGAATTAACCATAGATTCAGCAATCTGCACTCACCCCACTGAGACAGACAGGGAACCTCATTGTCTAATCCCCACCCACTGAATTCTCAGGGCCTTCTTTATCGGCTCTCCTCTCTTACCCAGTCCTGCTCCAACACTGCCCAGTTCACCTTCCCTCATTAAATCTTTTAACAAATTCCACATGAACAAATCCTCACTTAACTCTTTATCACATCTTTTCCTCACTGTTTGTCTTTCTGTAGCCCAAAAGTGCCATGGAACTTGCTCAGCATTCCTTTGTGTTTGTACAACATCTAGAAAACCTCTCACAGAACCACTCTGGGGTTTCTCTGGTTACTGTGGATATAGAACTAACAGCAAAAGGATTTAGGATGATCAAGTCTAATAAGAAAAAACACACCTACAAAAATTACATCATACTGTCTAGACCCTTTGAACTCAATGCCATAGACTGACTGAAGTTATGTTTCTTCATTGGCTTATTTGACAAGGAAGGAAATCAAAATTTCCTCCCTGATGCACCTGACAACACTCTGTTGAACATCCAAGCTGAAACTCTACTGAGGTGGAAAATGAGGACAGCAAAGAAGATTCAAGATTGCTTGTGTAGTGAGGGAGGCTCATCAAGGTTTACAAATACCTAATTAGTACATTATAAACTGTTAACCCAGATGAACGTTACTATTTGGGCCTGATTTAAAAACTTGCATGAATTTACCAGCTTTCTGGCTTGTAAAGATCCATCCCTGTTAGATCCATCACCCACTGGTACAAGAACTTCCTCAGCTGCTCTTCCTGCTCTGTTCTGCATTTCCCTCCTCTGCAACTCAAAAACTTCTCTCTTACACTGTCTGGCAGAGATAATCCCAGGTATTTAACTTTACAGAGCAATACTGCACAAGGTAAGGGGGAAATATGCAAAAGCTCATCACTACAAACAGAAACAAAATAAAAAAAAAAAATTCGCAAGTCAAAAAGAGCAAGACTGCTATAGTAGCCATACATACACTCATGGACAAAATCATCTATTTTGTGCAAACAGAGAATACATATACAGATCACTGCTTCTACAAAACCGAGATGCTTACCTTGACAACTGCTACCAGCAGTTTATGTAAGTTAAAGTTTTCCACAGAGATGACAAGATCTCCTAAAATGAGGGACCGTACTAGAAAATCAGGGTTCACAAAGCAAACCCAGCATGCCTGTGGCTGAACCAGAACTCTGTGAAGCCACAATTCTGTGTGTGGAAGCACCTCCTGACAGCTGCACTTGCTGGTGGGTATGGTTTGATTTCACCACCTATTTCACAAACACCCACAAAAGGTTTTTTGCATATAAATATTCATAAGGTGCAAATTAGAGGTTTCACAGCTATTTCCCCTCTCTTTTCCTCCTACAGTCTGCTACAATAAAGCCTCATTTCACAGAATCACAGTTAAATGTAAGGAAGGTGTTTCCCTTGACCTACACTCAAGCCTATCACCCCTCGAGATTATTTAAAATACTGATTATTTAATTGTTTCTGATGCCTCTGAAGCAGGACATACACATGTTACTACTGACTTTCAGCTGGAGAAAATAATTCTAACTCTCAAAATACTTTGAAAAAAGGTGGAGAGATGATCCCAAAGGCCAGTTCAAAACCTTTGAAGTTAACAAAGGTATCACACACAACAGGTCCTTCTTGAAATCACCTATCTCAATAGCAGGAACTTCAGACACCATCCTAGTAGCAAATCACATTTGTTTTACAAAAAGAGAAGTGTAGCATGGAAATAATATTTACATTTTGTGGGAGGAAAACAGAGATTCTAGGAGAAAAAAAACAAAACAAAAACTCCTCTCCTTTTAAAGCAAGTTACTAAAAGGAAACATCTATGAAGGTAACAAAATATACAGGTCTCCAGAGTCCTGACTCCCTCAAAGCCTCTGTGTTTGAAAACACTGATTTCTAGTCCCACAATTTAGTTTTCTTAAAAGTTTATTTGGCCTAAAGAGCAGAGCTCATTAACTTAGCACTGAAGTCAGAAAACTCACACAGGACAGACCACATGGTGAGGAAATCCATCCTGATCTCAGGACAGAAGAAAGATCAGCTAGCACAGCTGCTGACACAGGTCACTCTAAGGATGGACACATAATGAAGACTATATACACAACATCCTCATCCTGAATTTGCTGCATGCTTTCTAATAAATACTGCTAAGTTTTAGGAAAAAAAAAGTTTCTTTTTAAAATGAAAAAGGAAGGTTTCAGTCCCAGACTCCTAAATGAATAGTATTTAAGTATTTAATCAGAACACTCAGGAGATGAATTCATAACATTTGCTGATACACAGTAAACACATGCACGGTTGCTGATTTGCTGACAGCACTGCTGTGTTTGTTACAATAAAAAGATGAAAACAATTCTGAAGGAAAATTCCACCTTGCAGTCCCACTTCAGCCATTGGGCAACACCTTGGAAGGTCAGAACCACTGGGAGTGGAGGCACTGAAAGAAACCTTCCCCAGACTGTCTGAACCTCGAGATGCTCTAGAGGGCTGCGGTTTTTGGGTTTACGCGCACTAGAAGAAATGCAGCAGAACATTTGCCCATTTTCCATTGTTTTCCTTTCTTCTCTTCCTCAACATTTGTTTTCGCCACCATCTGATGTCCTTACATATACAAGAAAAGTTAAATATTTACAGCAGCTCAGGCAGACACAGCAAATCCCTTTAACACTTTCCCTGGGAAATCCACCTCTGGTTCAGTTTCCAAGGAACCACAACACAAGTATTTCTTCCAATAAAGATCAGACTACAGTTCCACATTGAAATTAATTTCCCCCAATATCAAACCCAATGCCTGCATATACACAAATTCAATTTGCTGTCCTGTTTTATTCCAATAAATGGAGCTTTACCAATAGTTCTAAGCAGAAATGTCATCAGTGTTGGAGTGATTGTTGGATATTATTTATTTGATGTGAAATGGGCACTGAATGAATTGGCAAATTAATCTGCAAATAACATTACTACCTTGAATAGATTTAAGCTACTCCATGTTAAACCAGGGGTTATTGTTATACAACTTTGATCACTGGCTAAATGTACAAAGCCTGCAATATACAGAGCATCAGAAATCATCTTTATAAAAATAAGATTAGCAAGTAATAAGAACAAGGTGGTTGCTGGAGATATTGTTGACATTTCATATTAAAGCCAGAAATTGCTGTGAAATTGACTTGAAACATGTTGTAACAGAGAGAAAAAGGTGATCATCAATAAATTTCATTTATTGGAGCCCTCTGTTATTGACATTTTATAAAATCAGAAATCATGAGACTGTTGCTTTCCACAAGTTTGACTCAAAGACCATTTAATAGCATACTAAGAAAATATAACTAGCTGGAAGTTACAGTGAGTGAAGCATTTCTCATTGAAGTTTTAAAATATTCTGGGCTAATTCTTCCCCTTTTCTCACAGAGGTTTATGACTGTGCTTTGGGGACCATGCACAACCATGGTTTTCAGCCCCACTTGTCAGAGCAGGCACAAGGCAACAGGGCACAGAAGGGTGGATGCTCTGAATGGTGAAGGTGTGGGACTCAAAGAGGCTTGGAAGGAACCATCCAGCACCCAGCTCTCTCTGCTACCCTCTCTTCCCAACACCCCGAGTGCAGGAGCTCCCCATCACAGTCCAGAATTGAGCTGCAGCCCTCTGTGAGGTGCAAAGCAATGCAATAGTCCAGTCCAAAGCCAAAGTTCTCTACTGTTTCCTGGCCACTCAGACACCTGTTAGCTAAAGCATCAGTTAAGGTTCCTAATTGCTCATTTATTAAATGCATCTTATGCCTGTTTCTAACAGGAGGATGTCCAAGAAAACATTGCTATCTACACAAAAGAATTCACTATTCAAACACATACTGTGAATGCCTTCCCAGTCTCTAATTTCCTTCCTTGCAGCATTCTGTAGTTGAGACATTTCCAGTATCCAAATGTTACATTTCATCTTTCTTAATCTATTCCAAATAGAATTTGTAATAAGTAACTCTGGATGGCAGATTTCTGAGGCAAACGCATCATTTCTGATTTAGCTTTTACCTCTTAAAATCAGCTTTTACCTCTTAACATTCAAACTCCTGTCAAACACTCCTGTAAGTCAACACACACTGACTGGGTCTGCTGGAATCTTATGTGAAAAAGGCTGGTAACCATCACGCCAAGGCATTCCTTTCTCTGGGAGCATTTTCCATGCAGTTCTGAGCTAACTGGCTCATGCCCACCCATCAGCCTCACCACAGCTGCTGTCCCATAGAGGAAAGGATTCCCAGCCACAAATAGGGGCTGTGTTTTTCATTTGAATCACACAGTTGCTCCACTGGACAAAAGTAAAATCAATATCTTCACAAGTAAAATTGATTCAGCAGCATTTACAGCTTCATTGCATATTTTATTTTTACATACATCCCCTGATAGGCCACTGAATTTGCACCTCCCCTCATCCCAGAAATATTTGAATAAAGGTTTCCTTCAACAAACATATTTGGAGCTCTTTATGTCTCCATTTTGCAAGATAAATAGGTTCATAGATCATAATTAACTCTTTCATTCTTCTTGTACAGAACACACAATCATATTTATTCCTATGAGCTTCCCTTAGATGACTCCATGACCACAACAAACTTCTGCATATTCTTTAGCATACACACAGGACAAAAGTATGAATTGGAACTTTTTATATTCTTCACTGATGATCACATACTGAAGTGTAGCCCTATTTAAATAATTTATCGAAGAAAAGGATAACTTATAAAAGTTAATATTGGCTTTAAAAGGTTAATTCACCACATTGCACATAGGGAAAATAAGTATTCAGCTTAATGTACATTAGAAAACCTTTTTTTTTTTTTTTGGATGCCAGGTTTATTTCACAGTTTTGCATTCTAGCTTATGACACAGGGAAGCAGATGAAGGGTGCAGGCAGAACTGCAGTGACTGAGCTGCTCACCCACCACCCTGCCAGGGCAGCCAACACAACTGAGCCCTTCTCCACCAGCACAGACACAGATTGTCCCTTCTGGCTTGCATCAGGACTCTGCTATGCTTTGGGACATGAAATTTTCCTTTACACATCTTCAGAAAGCTCCTGTGTAATTCTAGCTGTTTGATACCATCAGAACTTGGCCCTTCTTTTATGACAAACTAATCACAAAAAGAGTTTTCATGTCTAAATTGTAAAGTAGTCTGCAGGAATTTAGCTGTAAAAGAGACAGGAGGCTTTTGTGGCACAGCTGAAAGCTTGTGAAAAATAAATTATAGGAGAAACATTTTTAATAGACATGTTTAATGTTTTTATTGGTGAGAATGCTGAAGTGGCTGCCAATTCAACTTTGCATCTAAATTGTCAAACATAATTGCTTGTATATGTGACATAATAAAAATCTCCATTGTAAAAGTCTTAAGAGCACTAAGTAATGTTACACTGGCTTTTAGAGCACTAAAAAGGAATAATAGACTTGTGTCCAGTTATTGTATTTACAGAAATGCAGAAAACCCATTAGATTTCAAAGACAGACAAATTGTTAAATGGCTTTTGTCACTTTGATCTGCACAAAAGACAGAAATCATTCCTTGGGAACATTTTCAATTTAAACTTGTCTCCTTAAAATATGCTTTTCAAAGTGTGCATTAAAATAAAAGCTATATTCAAATGCAAACACTCAACTAATAATTTCTCCATGTTGATAATTGTATTAATTGGGTAGCAATCTGTGCATCTGTGATATTGCTGTGACCTCTTCAGCTGAAAGCAACTTCTAACAGGCACTCTGAAGATTCAAGAGTCATTGACTTGAGTGCAAGAATTTTCTATTTACAAAGAAACGTGTTCAGCTGGTAAACAGGAAAAAAGAACTCAAGATAATCTGACAGATAAAGCAAACCAACTAGAATCAATTGAGGCATAATAAGAAAATGGAGCAGTATAAACAATTGAAATGGTTCTCCTGCTGCCACAACCAGTTCAAGATGAAAGCTTAACTTCTTTCCTTAAGCAGAGCAAAGTCCTTCCCAACACCTTCAGTGTAACCCCAGCACATCTGGAAACTCAGCAAGGGCTGAGTCTGTTTCCAAGGGGAGAGTCAGGCAAAACCAAAACTGCCACAAATATACTGGAAAAAAACTCTGGAAGGTAATGGAAGTGTTTAAAGAAAATAACTAAGGGAAAAACAGATTAGAAAGTGTGAAGGTTATGGTGGAGATTGAAGCTTATTAAATATAATCTTTACCAAAGGCAAGACCCCCTTTGACAACCCCAAGAAAAAGGACAAGGACTAAGACATGGAGGATGTCCTCACTTGTGTTTCTAAACTAGAAATCAACATAAGGCACAGTAGATAAAAGTAAAAGAAATTTCTCTTTTTTTTAACTGAAAGAAAAAGCTGGTGAAGAAGCAGACAGCAAGAAAAGGATAGCTTCATACTTCATCCAACTTTGAAAATACAGCCTGATTTAAGCATTTCATTTATATTAGCCCTTTAGAAAATAAATCCCACATGTCAGCCTTGATGTCTTCTACAGAGAATAATCCATTCTTCATAAAAACAAATCATCCCCTTATGGCACACAGAGCTATGACATCATTTTGCAAAGCAGTATTGTATCTGCAAGTAACTGCCACACAACACCACACATCCTCAGCAGTTATTCTTTGAAAAGAAAGAGCACAAGACTCATAAAACCTAATATTGGAGAATGTAACTTGGTTTAATTGGGAAGCAAATCCAAGGAAGCTACATCAGACTGCCAGTACCAGTGCAAGAGCTCACCTCCATCTAGACTGCCCATGACTCCTTGTCTTCAGCAAGAGAAAATATATGAAGAAATCAGCTGATTTCAAAATCACATGCTTATAAAGACAACAGCCACTTGTAATTGAGATGAAACTAGAGAAAAAGGAGCTATTATTCACTAAACCATGCCCACCTTCAGGAGCTTTTGCTTTTAAATCCTGATCTGGTACCAACTTCAACTTAGAAGCAAATTTGGAGACCTAAATTAAGACAGAATTCAAGAACAGCTGCAACAAGCAGTATTCAAGAGTAATTGTTTTTAATTATAAGAATATATAAATAGAAATTAAACATACATAAGAACTGCCTTCTGGACACTACTGGACTGTGCCATCAGTTTATTACTTGTTTATGTATATTGCCTTAGTCTTAGAAAGAGCTGATCATCCTTCCCCTCTGTGTCAGCTATTATCATCAAACCCTAACAGCTCATCTCCTCTCCTGTCTCTGCATTTGATTTCCTACTTCCTTCAAGTGCTATCATCTTCCCACCAAAGGAGAGGGGAAAAAAAGAGAAAGAAATAATCAATACAAGGTTCAGGTTTGAAGCAGGGCTTCACAGCATCTCAGTGGCCAGACTGGACAGGCATGCAGTTTGAGGGATTCACAGAGACAGTGGATCAGCTGCACCTCTGCCACAGAAAAAAGCCAAAGCACCTCCCTCATCACTGGGAAAATGAATGCTCAAACCCCTCTGTGGCTGTTTTCATCTTTAAGCACACACCTTGAATTCCAGAACACTTAAAAATAAAAAAAAAAGCTGATGACAAATATTGAAAGAAGCCATGAAACCCTTCCCTACCCCCTAACATCTAAAAATCAAACACAAAAGCTTGGGCAGTGCCACCCTGCCTGGCCCACAGCCCCTCTTTGCTGGTGCCCTTGGCCCATCACTGTTCCCTCATCAGGGAAAATGTTTCCTTCCCTTAGGCAGCCTCAACCAGGCAGATCTCAAAAGCCTGAGAGATTCTCCATGCCAGTCCTCACCCAACTGTTGCCTTTTCCAGCCTCCTTTACAACCAGTAGAGGAAGTACTGGCCTTAACTTTTTACAGTTTAAATACTTGAACAGAGGTATTGTATTCTCTTAACTTCTATTCCCAACCTGTATCTATCACACTTTGCTCATTAATAGGCCCTGGTGATTTGCATATCCCAGCTCTGAATGAAAGCTAAAAAACTTTGATGAGGAAAGGAATTCTAAAACTGTACAGCACAGTTAAAGCCATAAAACCTACCAATACATAATTCTACAAATGGCAACTTTCCCAAAGCTGGCTTCATTAACAATTTCATCCTTTCAAAATACTTCTTTGCCCAAAACCCCCCCAAACCTAAGGATCTTTTTCCTTACACTTATTTAAATACCAGCCCCTTGTCACTATGCTCTACAGGACAAAAAAAAAAACCCAAACCAAAACAAAAATAAAAAGAAAAAAAAACAAACCAACCCAACCAACCAACCCCCCCAAAAAACCCCAAAAGAAACACTGTGACAAAATGTGAGAACTACATATTTCAGGAAACATCATGTTATTTCCTAGACCTATTCATTGCCCTGGGTTAATTTCTCAGCTGACAGCAGGACAAGTCTCTCAGTACCTAACACAACAGGTTTCTCACAGGAACTATTTTTGTGGAAAACATTTCAGATTTCCAGAACTATGCAAAGAATTTCAAGTCTATCTTTCCTTTGCTCAGCAGAGACAGTGCCTTCCAATTAAAACCAGAGATAGTGCAAAATATCTACTTATAAATAGCAATAAATCTATACTTCTATGACACCCAAAATAAACAAGGGAGTACTGTACTAAAAGAGGATTTCCCATTCTTCTAATAAGAAAAATATTATGAACTCCAAATTTTGCATGAGGACAGCATGGCATCTAGCATCAGTTACATATGTGACTAATGTGTTCTAAATGAAATAAACATGTGAAAAGCTGAAAGAAAAATGATGGGGTTCACCCCAACTAAGAGCTATGTGTGTAGAGAAGAGATGGGACACATCCTGCTAAATGGTTTAGGGCCATTAGGAGACTGTAAAGGAAGAGCAGTCCATTCTCCAGCAGCAGACATGGCAAGCACCCCATTCTTGTGTTAAATAATGCTCTAGAGAACTGCAGAAGACAAAGAAAATCAAGATTTTAACTGAAACAGACAAAGAAATAATGAAAATGAACTCAGACACTTACAAAGCAGAATTGAACAGATAGGGAAATGAAACAGAAAGAGGAAATTCAAAATTATCATGCACGGCACCTTTGGATAACTGAGCATTTAAGTGCTATCCTGATGAGCAGAAGCTTCATTAATCTTTCCTGACAAGTGACTTGCAAGAAACAAAGTTGTGGCAATATTTCTGCTACTAAAGGAAACTTCCATGAACAGCAGTGGCTGCAACTACACCAATATGGTAAAACCCACCAAGAACACAATGAAATTGCTTTAAGGAATTGCAAACATAAATCTCTCTCCTGCAATGCTATTTTCCCAGTGCTAAGCTCTATGGGGCATGCCATCAAAAGGAGCAGAGCTGCTGTGAAACTGCATCTTGTCTGCCCCTCCACTGGGGTCTGTTGGACCTTTTAATAAAGCATTCTCCTCCCTCACAATTCAGGCGCTGGTCCCAAATCACAAAAGATTTTTCAATTATTTTCAACCAGAAAAGACACCTACTTGTGCTCTGGAATGGTGTTCTACCTTGACACTTTGTCCTCCCCTAGGGGAGCACCTGGAGGATGGGGCTGTGAGAGCAGCAGGGAAAGGCCTGAGGAAACCTTGGTGGAAACCTTGGAAACTTGGAGGGAGACTGCCTCTTAATCTTCCTCCCCCATAAAACACATCAGGTGGTTTTACAGCAAAACCTTCAGCCTGCTCTGAATGCCTCGGCTTCTCCTTGAGCTTGTCACCAGTGGGAAGGAGGAACAGAGGACGGGGAGAAAAAGATGATGTGGCTCAGACAACAAGGCCAAAAATAGCTCCATACTCTTTTTTCCTGTGAGAAAGGAACAATCTGACTGTAAAATTCTGAAAAAATGGGTTAGCTCCATTGCTGAGTCATTAAAGGTGTCTCACATTTAATTCTGTGTGAGAGGCAAAGCTCTTTTGGACAAAGCACTCTGCTTATGCCACAAACAAAAGCAGGCGCCAGCCTCTACCCTATGCAACAAAGGGACAAAAAGGAAAAGATTTCTTTCATGGGAATGCACACAATTTGATGAGAGTGACACTGATTTGTGCAAAAGCTTATCTTGCTTCTTCCAAAGAAAGTTTGTTTTCTTGCCTTTGAGCCAGCTCCTGGCTATCAGAGGAACAGGGACCCGAAGGAGAGAGCAGAGTCCTGCCCAGAGGCAAGAGGAGCCAAGATTTTATCAGAAATGGGCCCTTTTTCAGAATTTTGAGACTTTTGGGACCTGTACAGATGTGAGTTCTCATTTTTATTATTGCAGTGAGAGTATTCCCTCATGAGAAGCCTTCTGAGCTTCAAGCCACCTCTTGGTTTCATTAAATGGACCTTCCCTCCTCAGTGTCCATCTCAGAGAAGGTAAATCTGATATCCGCAGTCCTTAAAGAGGTGACAGGATTTTCTCTTCTGGAAAGGAGTTGCTCTGTCAATCCTATTTTGGGTCATTCCTTTGGTAACTAGAACTTAGGGCATCCTGAATATATTCCTGTCTATATAATAATATAATATATTTCTGCCTAATATATTTTCTAGGGTTCCTGTCCCTTTCCCCCTCATGACCCCTAAAAGCAAAAAGAAAGGACAGATTTCCTGCATCACTTAGTGCCCTCGCTCCTTAAAAATCAAGTTAATTTTTGTTTCTCGAGATCAAGCTTCTTTTTTAGAAGACATATACTACATCTCACAGAACCACACCTAGAACAGTATAGCAACAGGCCAATTTCCCCATGCTTGCCCCTCATAAACTACAAAAGTGTGTTTCATATTGGAGTTTCAAATGCAATAGCAATTCCAACTCTATATCCCACAGATCTTATACATCAGGTCAAAAGAGAAACAACCTGGAGAGCAGAAATGTCACAGCAAATATCATAGTGAAGGCAGCCAGGATACACAGTGTCACCACACAATATCAGAAGGCTTCAACTCATAAAAAGTAATACCTTACCTGCTCAGAAGGTTTCAGGTATTTATCCATACAGAGTAAGACCACACCACTTCAGAAGGCTGCAAGCATCTGCCCTTCTTGTTCTTCAGCCCAACCTTTTATCCCCTCCTGTTGATGCCCTGCACCTGTGTGCCCTCTGCTCCCTGTGGGATTGGTCAGTGCCCCTGGGCACTCCATGGCTCGTTATCTGCAATATGATTCACCTGAACACACAGCTGTAGACAATTAGGGATGAGGCCAGGCCCCAGCCCCACTCCCTATCACCACAAACTGGGTGCCTACACAGGAGGATCTGAGTTTTATCTTGGTATAAACCCCAATATTGAGTGGTTTTGCAGACAAGTGGGAAAGGGGGAAGCTACAGGAGAATCAGTTTTGATTTATTTTTTTTATGAAATCAAAAGACGACAAACCTTCAAATTGAGACACAGGACAACAACATTACCCACAGAGAGAAGAACCAAGAGCTGCAGGCACCCATCCATTGTTACTTTCTTATGCCCTGACCATTTTAACCTCACCAGGACTGCAGTCTAACTGTGATCACAAGCAGCAGGACTCAGTGCCCATCTCAAGTGAGGGAAAATATCAGCCTCTTAATACATCCAAAAAAAGTGCTTGAACAAAATATAGGTTTTCCTCCTTATAATTATAGATTTTTACTTTGTAAAAAGCAAGGTCAGAATTGTGGGTGTTGGTTCAGAGGAAAAGAATCTAATTGGAACATATTTTTCATTGAATTAAGTACAAGGCAGAGAAGTTCATTTAATTCAATAAATGCAACAATAAAGAGAGCTCCAAGTATCAGATCTTTGTAGCAGCAGTGTTTAGGTTCACCCTTCACATTAGCAGCTGGAAGACAAATCAATCACAAACTGAGAAACACTTGAGCAGGGCTGACTCCAGGAAACCCAGGGCAGCAGCACAAGCACACGCTACACATTCTGCAAGGTTAAATTAATGTGAAGTAAATTCCTCAAGTTATGTAAATAAATTATAGCAATGTTGCCTGACAGCTCGTATTAAGTGAGATTAATTCAGCAAACATAAAATATGCAGGGGACTCAACATGCTCACATATATCCCTGTTCATCTCAGGGCAAGCAGGCAAAGCTTTGGGGCCAGGGGAGCCCCAGCAGGGAGAGGGCAGAGCTGGGGCTCAGCACAGCTGATCTCACACAGCTGATATCTCCATGCCACCTGGGAGGGACACCTGAGCTCTGCAGAGCTGCTGGCAAGGGGACAACCCTGACAAGCGAAGCAGAGACATCTCTGCCTCTTAGAGAGCTGTGAACTGGCCACCAGGCAGGTTTGTCAGCTGTCCAATCTGTGTACAGACAAAGCAGAGTGTCACCCTGGTTTTTTTAAGATTTTCTAAGCCTTCTGATGTTGACATTCTTGTAGTGAACTTTCTCACACACTTTCTGTAAATAAC
>JAWWMS010000038.1:5739741-5785765 GCA_035048045.1 Chlorospingus semifuscus
CTTTCTCACACACTTTCTGTAAATAACTCATTGTTTTGCATTCCTTTATGGAGGAGGAGAAAGTTGATGGGCTGTTGGTTTGACCAGCGTCATTGGAGAGGTGGCACTGTCACCCTCCAATCCACTGTCACTCTTGGAAAACTATAAATGTTGGAGTTGGAAAATAAACTTCCCTTTTTCTTCACCTTGAGAACAGCAGTGTGTGCAGTTGTGTTTTCTCGTGTCCTATAGTAACACCAGAGAACTTCTGGATAATTCAGAGGAAAAGGAATGGGTTGGCAAAATTCAAGATCTCCCTCTCTCTCTCAAGCCTTTTTTTCTAAAAACCATCTTCTCTCACAATTCAAGACCTCAAACACAGACAGCAAAAACTCCACCAGGAATACCAGCAGAGGATCACTCCTCCATAATTAGCACTGATATCGCCATTCTTCTCGAACATTGTGAAAATCCTCCTGACCCAAGTGAAACTCTTTCCTCTTTAGGGGGAAAATGATACAATTCCTTCAAAGCCACCAAAAAAGGATTCATCTTTTTGTCGTATTCTCCCCCTTCAGATAGGCTTGGTATCCAGTTTCTGGAAGGTCCATTCTCTGAATCTGCTTTCACACATAAAAGAATGTATTTCTGTAGTGAAAACAAAGCACCACATAGACATATATACCCACACTGCTACAGAAAAAGGAGAGCAACTCACTGAACTCTGGGCTTTTGAATCTCAGCCCTAATCATTTCACCATTAAAAAAAAAAGTACCGAAGAATGGATTTTATTCTAGTCATTTTTTATAATAGTATTCAGTTTATATAGCAATATGAAGAGGAAAATATTTTTATTAAAGGAAGAGTAAGTGCAAGAAAGGTATGTTTGGAAACCTCAAAGTAACTTTATCTGTGAATCACAAGAAAACTAAAGATGTGGAGACACTGAAAACAGCACTCTCCCCAAAACCATGAGCCATTCCTTCCACAATACATTACCATTAGATTAAGACTGACCTTATCCATCTATTCTGTGATCTTTTTGCAGGTGTGACTCAACTCTAGCAAACAAAATAGTTCTGCTCTTGTTAGGTTTAATCGTACTTCTTAATCTTCCTTTCAAATTTCATCTTAAATTTCCTGCTTTCAAGTATCAAGCCAAATTGATTTGATGCTTAATGCTTGACAAATAAATAATGAGCCTTTGAATCAGCCCACGTGTGATAAGGCAATGATCCCATTATTTCTCACATTCGTATAATCAGGCAATGATTAAATTATTTCTAATGTCCTCAACATGAATGCAAAAATACACTAAAGAGATCTTTAACAAAGCTCCCCACCATGTTTTTTTATTAAATGCTCTTAATTTGAGTATTTTATCACATGATTACACTAGCTGGGCCATAAGAGCTTATTTTAATGAGAATGGGAAGAGCTCAAACCGTGGGTGTTCTGCATATCTCTTTGACATCTTTACAACCATTTGCCATTTGGAGTGTGATTAGCTGAATAGCAACTATTAGGAAGGTTGATTAATACTTTTTAAATATGTCAAATCTTGGATAGCACTCAGCTTATTTTTAGGAGGGAATAGACTGAAACAAAGACTTCCACTATCTCCACCCAAGGACACAGCACATTTTAATGTGGGTAACAAAGACAAGACCTCACACCCAGCTCAGTGCCAGCAGCACTGACATTTCTACTTACAGAGTCCTGAGCTCATATATGATCTCCAAGGACTTCACTTGATTCATATCATGTCCACATCAGAAGCATGAGTGCAATTCCAGTTAAAGAATTGGTGTGGGCAGTGTGGTTTCAATGGGTGCCTCCAGGACATTGCTATTGACAGCAGACACCTATTAAAGTGCTAAGAATCAACATGAAATGCCATTTAACATCCTACTTTTAAATTTCTTTTTTTATTTTTAATCTCCACATATTGAGCTTGCATAACAAAGAAGTGCATTAAAAGCACTGCTAAGGGTATTAAAAGCAATATTTGATGTATGCTTATCTAGTACATTAATATTGAATCTGGCTGTGATATGAGTTGCACTAGTTAAAATTACATATTTCTCTTTTTCCTTGAATCAGAGGAGGCAGTTAAAGGAAAAATCAATATCTAAAGCTTACAAAGCCACAAATCTGCTTTCAGTACTAAGATATCATAGTGATAAAGGCTATGAAATAAAGGTCACAATATATAAAATAGGCCTTACATGCAGAGAGACATTTGTAGCACACACTGAAATTAGTAATGCCTTGCTCTTACAGAGGTTTACCCAAAGAGCTGCTCCTGCCAGCACAACACACCTCTCCTCTCCAGGAGCCCACAGGGATGCAGAACATGCCAAAAGTGAGAGGCTTTCCTGCACTGAGTGCCATGATTGTGGGAAAGAGATGGGGGAGAACTGCCCTGCTGGCACTGAAAACAACTTAACACAATGTTCTGTCATCCATGCTACTATCCATGCCTAGGGCCAACAATCCCCCAAGTGAAAATACTCCTCTAGGGGAACTTTAGGTTGCTCCAAGTCTCTGTAGGTGGCAAAAAATAAATAAATAAAGGCAGAAGGCTTCATAGTTCACCAGGAGTTTCTGAGTTAGTGCAGCCCTTTGGGAACAGGTGAGAGACAAAATTCTGGGAAGATGTGGGAATGGATGAAGTGACACAAAGCCAGAAAATCTTTTCTTAATGTGTTTTCCATTGGCTAGAGCTCATGCCCAGCATGGGAAAAGAAGATGGAAAAATGAGGGAGCTGGCACAGCTGATATTTCTGTGAGGAAGGCATCAGTCTGAATCCCCTGCAAGCTCCTCTATGCCTGCAGTTTGCCCTGGTGTGCCTTCATGTTTAAGGAGAAAGGGGCAGAAAGCAAGACTGGGAGGAAGCCTGGAAGGAAAGGTGAAAGGGAAATGGAATAAGAAACAAATCAATGCTAAAGGGATGAGTGTTAAAACCGTAACAGAGATCAGCATGTGCAAGTCAAGTGGGTAAAGAGGAATAAAAGGAAATGGGAAGATACAGCAAAACTTATTAATAACTATCACCAATGTCTTGCCTGTCTGAAGACCACAGAGCAGGAGGGAAAGGAAGCATTCCCAAGGAACTTGCCTGTTACTTCTCAGGAAGAGGTGGTTGAACTGCCATTTTAAATACATAACACAATTCTCCATTCCTGCTCTCACTACTCTTAAGTTGTACTTATCATGACAATTCTAAAGGATCAAAATTTACATTTTGTCCCCCAAGCACTGAAGGTGGCAGAACATAGTGATGCAGGGAAAGGGGTTCATTTTAAATACAAAATAAATGGACAGTGTAGGAGAATGGAGAGAAGATTGCATTTATTTTTGAAAAAATTAAGGAGACAGACAGCTCCTTTTCCAAGATGACCTTGCAACTCCTACCCTTGGGGGCCCAGCACTTGCAGATGGGAGCATCATGCATTGCTTTCCTTGGCCTGTGCTGCTGCAGGGGCGATTTGAGAAAATGTCAGAGCAGCCATGGAAGCATGAAATCTTCCCACAAGTAAATGACTCCCTATTAGCATGCTACTACTTCAGCTTTTGCATTACCATCCCAAAAACTTTCTCCAGCAAGCTGCCCCATGTAACAGCCCTGCAGTCAGATAAGTTTTCCTACAGCAAAGCAGGTACCAAACAAAGAACCCTCCCTTGATTTGTGTGCATAAGAAAACCATATTTTTGCCATCACTGTCTGTTTCTCATGAGCAGAATGAAATAGCCAAACCATTGAGTCTCCACAAAGGAGCAGTGAGTTTCTGGGCATTTTGCAGCAGGATGCTGAGCTGCAGGTGGAATCACTGCCAGGGCTCCAAGGCTGCATTTTCCCAGCCCTGCCTGCATGTTTAAAGCCATGGAGCACAGAAAACACCTCCCCAACAATTCACAGCTAAGTGCACACAGAATCATTTACTTTCCAGCAGTGGAACAAGGCCCTGTCCTCAAACCTGATGCAGTGAGGGCTGAAATTGAGGGCACAACTTAAAAGTGTTCCCTTAAAAAATGTAATGATATGCAAATATGAATGAAGTCCTAAATTTGTGGGAAGTTACAAATAGGTACATCCTTACTGTATCACCTGGCATCCAGCACTAGAGATAAGAGGACACAACACACTTCAGAAGTAGATTGGAGCTATGGGCAGCAACAGATTGCTGCCATTAAAATTACATTTATCAAAACACTATCAAAGATTCTTTAATTTCAACAGTGAATAGCTGATCCTTAGAAAGATTGAGTCAGAAAATATACAGAAGTGGCCACAGCTACATCCATGCCTGTAATGATAACATAAGCTAGTTCTTATGACAAGCAGCAAAGTAGTTATAAAAGCGTCTTGTCTCATTTCCTCCAAAATATAATCCTACTACCATTAGCATTTGCTGTGTCCTGAGAGTGCTTCATATGAACCACTCTGCAAAGAAATGGAGAGGACAAGCAGCATTTACCCATAGGACAAGATAAATCCAGTATTACAATCGTTTAATGAAGGCTACAAATCCTACTAAGTGGTTTTTTCATTTATAAGCTCTAGATAAAGGGCAGGACAAACTGTGGTTTCCCTCCAGAATGCTCCAGACAAAGGCAATGCCAATTTTGGCCTCATGACAATATGTTAATACAAGAGTATCTGCAATAAAGCCTTTACAGAGAACACCACAGAGTATATGTTTTAGTGACGGTGCCACAGAACTGGTGTGTTTTAGCAGCACAATTCCCCATCATTATAGTCATGCTTCAGTGAGGTGCAGTCGTTTTCCAAAGATAACACTCTTAACAATATTATTCCATTTCTTTTATGCTGTGTAATAAACAGGAGTTTCAGTTACTTCATTTGGCAGATGCTGGAGCAGAACCAAGCCTGTTGTTCCTTGCCACTGAAGCTGTTATGCTGCTTTACAAAACATCCTCCCATGCTGTTTTCTCCTTACCAGATCAGTCAATGGGACATTTCCAAGTCAATCTTTACATTATCTGATCACAATAAAATACATTCAAGATAGAGTAAACAGATTAGAACAAACTATAAATTAACTCTCACATTCTTCTTGACTAATCTCTTGGATTTGAGTTCTACAAAAACAAACCAACCAGAGCTATTATTACAGGACACAGAAGAATCACTCTGCTCAGATCCAAAGACCTTCTCCAGGTTTTCTCTCTAAGGAAACAACTTGCAGTACCAATCTTCACACAGTAACTATCACAACATCCTCAAATATCCACACACACCTGGAGAAACAGAAACTTCTACTGAGATAAGTCAACAACAGAAACAGAAACATAGCTCATGCTGCACCCAGCTGGCAGCTCATGCAAGATTAGCTTCACATCCTGCAACTTCATTCTGCAAAAACAAAAAAAAAAAGAATAAAAGTATTAAAAATAAAATGATGGCTCATTTTCCCTCCAGGTTACCTTTGCTTTGGTCTCCTTCACGTCCCACCCAGACTGCTCCCTACCAGGCAGCCTTCAGCAGAGCACAACCTCATCCACATGGTTCCTTCCCCATTCAAGGTTTAATGGCCAGCATTTAGTGTCCAGCTCCACCATGCTTCTGTACCTCAGAGAGTTTTTCCAACAACACACAGACATGAGAGTTAACTCTTACACATAATTGCAATATTAATTTCTAGTCTCCAGGATAGCACTGGATGAAGAACAAGAAGAGTTCTGCTCATATGCCTGCTGTCTCAAGCAAAACAATCACATTTATCAATGTGATTGTTGTGCCCCTTTCAAAAGGCAAAAATCCCCATTACCCTCTCTCAGAGCTGCTCATAGCTTTGCTTTCCTTTTTATCAGCTATAAAAGACTGGCAGCCAAACACATCTGTCCCACTTAAGCTGCAGGGCTCCTGCTTCCCCTTGCTGGTTGACAGAGTGGGACTGAGGAGTGGAGGCTTCTCTGCTTCCTTTGACTCCAACCTCCCCAGCAGCCACACCAGCCCTTGCCAAATCATTCACATTACAGGAGCAGGAACCCAAAATTGAGAGCTACAGCTGTCAATTTAAGAATTAGGCAAAATGGTCTATTTTACCTGCCAGTGAATGCAATAACAAGAACATTTACCTCCAATTTCCCCACTGCCAGAATCTGCCAGAAGAGGAACCATCTTGTATGAATATTGTCTTTATTTAGATTGACCTGATAATTCTTCTTGTGCCTATAGCCCACATCTATCTGTGCACCTCCAGTTCCCTGTACAATGCTCCAGTGCAGAGAGAAATAACCTGCTGGGAGCTTTAACCACACATCTGTTTGCATTATCAGCACAGACACGCTGAACCAGTGAACCATGGACACTTACCCTCTGAACCCCCTCCAAACACTGCAAGAGCTGATAACACACTTGCCATCCAAGCTGAGAGACAGCAGAAGTTTATTCTCCCTGCTCCCAATGCAATGGGGTGGATTCTGTTGCACTTTGCAGGGCAGTGCAGTGTAAGTGCAGTGTCACATCACAGCAGAAAACCATCAGGGACAGCATAAAGGCACTGGAGATGGGCAGCTGGATTTGCTGTAATCCACATTCCAGTGAGCCCTCCTAGAGGATGTCAATTTAACATCTCTACTCCCTCCATCAATTAGTATCACATTGACAAAGCCATACATATGCATATGTGTATTTTCTTTTTACATATGCATGCCTGTCTGAACTATCTGCTCAGCAATCAATCCTCCTTTAATCAGTTCCCCATTAAATACAAACTCCTACATCTTCACACCCTGCTTTACCTCATCACAGCTATGAAAATCCCTTTATAATGACTAAATTGGCCTTTTAGCAGAACAGCTCATCTGATGGAGGAGGGAAGGGGACAGGAAGAAGACACCAACTGTGCAAGTCAGAGTTAGGAAACAGGAAAAGTCTTTGGATCCTTTAAAAACATTGTTAGTTAAAGTAGTAAAGTCATCCTCAGCACTTGAGAATTCTGAGAAAAAGCTTATTACATGAAAAGTGCTTGACAAATCTGCTATCTCAGGTTTTCCACTTAAGGGTTCCAGAAATTCCCATCCTTAGAGAAAAACTGAAGCATTTCACCCTGTTTTTCCCCTCCTGAAACATGGAGTGATAATATGGTTTATAGGGTTATGCAAAGATACCCTGATTTCTTAAAACCATTTCTGCACATTTATCAATACAAAATGTTCCAGCAGAGCGAGAACAAGGAGGAAAATACTATTTCCACAGGAATGAGAAACACATCACTGAATCTGTTCAAACTGGCACAAAGAAGATGAAAAAGGACAAAATTTGGGGTGAAGCTTTCTTTCCCCTGAATACACAATCCCTGTATTTCCTGAAATGCCACAGACCTGTTGCAACAGGCTTAAAAAATTATGTCCAAATTTTTGTCCAGCTTGAAATAAAAAGCCCTGATTGACAGTAAAAATAGGTCTTTCCTAGCAATCAACATGCTTTGTTTTTCAGCCTCTCTGTATTTTGTGGACAACAGCCCAGATTTTGGCAGATTATTTCATTAGGGGAAGCTTGCAGTTTAACTAAATGTGGCTTTCTCAACAGAAAATTGGTATCAATTATTTCACATATTTTAAGCTGACTTGATGATTCATGTCCAGGAAATCTGTATGAAAATCTAGAGTTATGGCTCATCAGACAAAATTAAAGGTGGCCACCAGTGCACTTTTACCACTTACACTATTGTATCTTTACACACAAAAAAGCAACAACCCAAAAGTGCCAAACCAAATCTGTTTCTTTACTTGTTTTCCTCCACCTTCCTTCATAACATTTAACTCCAAAGACATTCCCTGCAATCCACTTATCTGAGGAAAGGTAGGAAGAATCCCAGCTATGGGCAACCATGAGTCAGCTGCTGCTTTATGAAATGTGATGTTTTCCATTCACAGTAAACTTTGCATAAACCTTTCTGTGGCCATGTTTCAGCTGTATTTTACTCCCAGCATCCTGCTTGGATACAGAGGGTCTGTACAAAACAGCCTATTAGTGTCAGTGGTGGGGGATAAAGAAGAGAGGGGAAAAGAGCCTTATTAAAGAAATTATGAATCATTCAATACTCAATCATTAAGCCAGGCTTGCCAAAGAAACCATATTTGTTCAGTGTTTGACTGTTGGCAACATTTCAGGCCTCAATAAACCCTCATCTGAACAATTTTACTTCTCTAAACTCCAGTGAACTCAAGGGACCAGAGGGCAAATGTGTCCCTGTGAAAATTGTTTTAAACAGACCTTGGTCTCTTTTCCAGCCCCAGGAAATATGTGATACATGCCTAATCCTGCTACCTTGTTTACTATTACCTGGAACTATATTTAGACATTTTTTTACAACACATGTCCTAAGTAAATA
Organism: Chlorospingus semifuscus; assembly: GCA_035048045.1. Classification (NCBI taxonomy): domain Eukaryota; kingdom Metazoa; phylum Chordata; class Aves; order Passeriformes; family Passerellidae; genus Chlorospingus; species Chlorospingus semifuscus. The sequence goes on from JAWWMS010000038.1 coordinate 5,748,089, forward strand.
AATAGCTTTACCTGAGTTCTGCTGTTCTAGATGCCCACTCAGAACTTGGAGGAGGGTCCTGTGCATCCCCAGGCATGGGGCACAATAGGAGCAAACACTTCCTAACCCAGCCTGGGCTTTAAGAAATAGGTGATGCAAATCCAATCAGCTTAAGTTCATGCCCCACATCTGATCACAATCCTTTCATTTGCCCACAAACAGGGACAGCACAGTGATTCCACTGGAAAGATGATTTCACTTGCTCTCTAAGAATTTTTGTTCTTCCCTAAAAGAAACAATGGGTTCTCGCCACCCTACCATCTGCAATTTCCTTTGCAGTCACTGTTTTACTTAGCCAAGGCATTGCTGGGTCAGACAGTCACTTTAAAACTAGAAGAAACCAGGTGCTTTTTATATAAACATAATTAAGCAATTTAATGAAAATCTGTTGAGTCCACCTCTCTCTGAGACTATGCAGGGCTCAGCTTGGTTTATTTCTGCTTGTTTTTCAATGCATGCTGCACTTAAATGTAACTTTGCTGTCACCAACAGGTTGTCATGAGAATTAAATATTTTCCCTTTTTTTTATTTTATACCTCAGGATAAAAATACAAACGTGACTCACCCAGACTTATTCTTAGCGAGCATTGTTTTAATTTGTAAGTATTGCTGTTAACTTTGATGTAATTAATGATGATTTAGTAATCTCTGGCTCTGGGAAGGCAGATAAAAGTTGCTGCTGTTCAAAACAGTACAGACAAAGAGAGAACATAATTAAATTATCTATCTGATTTTTCAAATTGCAACAGAGAGATGCATCACACAGCATGTCACTTCTGGTTTCTCAGAGAGCTTATTCTTCTTTTATTATGAACAGAATCATCTGTATCCACTGCATGAGACAATTGATTGGTTTCAGTATAACTGGATGTTTTGCCAGCCTTCACTGTGCTCCCACTCAATATGTCATGTAAAATAATGTGCTGAAAACTGGCTGACCTACCTGTCTGCTTGGTGTTTATAAGGAGTTTGTCTCCATGGTATTTCAGTTCTTTATCAGAAAACAAAACAGGAGATACAGGAAGCCAAGGAAACCCTGAAAGCAAAGCCATAACAGTGATAAATATGGTTTGATGGCCCAGACACAATCCTGAGAGGCTAATGGCATGTCAGCACTCTCACCCTGCCTCCTGAGCAGCCCTTGGGAACACCACAATTCCCTGCCTGCTGCCGCCTTGCTCAGGGCATTTCTCCTCCACATCACACACAGGGGGCTGAGCTGCCAAGCCAGGGGGAGAGCAGAGCCAGGCTGGGACCAGGCATCACCTCCTGCACTCTGCCCAGCCTGCTTCCTCCAGGGTCACATCCTGCTTTCAGCTGGGAGAGAATTCATTTTCTTTCAGTAGCAGGTACAGTGCTGTGCTTTGAATTTAGTGCCAAAACATGTTGGTAACACAGAGATGTTTTGTTCTTCGCTAGGCAGTGCTTACACCCAGGGATGTTTCAGGTTTCCATGCCCTGTCAGCACAGGTGCACAAGCTGGGAGGGAGCAGAGCCAGGACAGCTGACCTGAAGATCAGGCAAGAGGGATATTCCCCACCATAGAATGTCATGACCTATATATAAACTCGGGGAATTAGCTTGGAACTGGTGATCACTGCTCAGGGATGGGCAGGACATCCATCAGTGGGGTTGAGCAATTGCATTGAGCATCACCTGCTTCTCTTGGGTTTTATTCCTCATACCTTCTCTCCTTCTCTCTCTTTTTTGTCTCAAATAAACTGTGAGTATCTCAACCCATCTTTTCTTTTTGATTCTCCTCCCCAGTGGAGGGAAGGAGGGGACTCAGTGAGTGGCTACGTGGTGTTTAGCTGCCAGCTGGGATTAAACCACAGCAGACACGAATACTGCAGACACAAAAAGCATCAGCTAAATCTCGAAAGACTTGCAGGAAGCTGCCTGGTAGCAGCTGTGTACAGGAGAGCAGACAGCTGAAAAGCTGAAGAAAGGGGCTGTGTATGGAAGCAGACACAGAGCACTGGGCACTGAGATCCAGGGCTCCACATCCCCCTGTTGGGGCCAAGCTGGATCCCTTTTAGGAACTGCACCATGAATTTTTAGCTAACTCCATTTGTCATGAGCTCAATTGATGTTTTGCCCAAGGCCCAAGTACCTTTTGTACAGTGCTCACTTTATCATGCACACAAGGGCTGAAGAAACAGAGAAGCAAAATGAAAATACTGTAAAAGAAGACACAAATTCTCACTTTCTTTACTCTCTCATTTTGCATCTAATCCAAGTTCAAGTGAATAATAAGGTAAACATTTACTACATTCTCTAGTAAGAGACACAATCTTCTTCATATGGCTTCATTTCAGCAATATCTAAGGGTAGCAAAGAAGAAAGAAACTTTATAAAATCTGGGTTCATATGTAACTTACCTAGGAATTTTTAACCACTTGTTTGGATTCTAGGGGTATAGCACATTAAAATATAAGGATGATGAGAGTTATGAGTTCCTGCAAGTCTCTTTAAAGGCTCAAAAGTTTTGGCAAAGTGAAACTGGGATCAGAGGCCCACAAATGCCCAGACTAGACAGCAGCTGCTCCTACTTCTGTTCCTCACTGGCCTCTAGGAGTGGTGGTGCTGCGAGTGTCCCTGCAGAAGCTCACATGATGAAGAAGAGGGTAATGTCACAGATGTTGTCAGAGAGTGCCAGATGGCCATAAAGCAAATTTTCTGATAAAGAAGTGGAGGCATCCAAGGAATGTGCCTGATTAAGAGACTTGCTGGAAGGCTGCAGCTCATCCCCACAGCACCTTCCGTGCACAAGGCACTGTCCAGAGCAATAGAGCAGCCTGGCTTCTGCACAGGTGAGACCCAAAGCAGCCCTGGAGCCTCTCAGCAGTGTTTGCAGCAGGGACTCCAGGGGATCTGTCTCCTCAGATGGCCTTTAAACCATGGCATTTGATACAGGTTTTATATAGTTCTGCAAAACCAAAGAAATTACTGCTGTCTCTTGCTTTTCATCACCCCACTTAATCTACCTTGATTTGTGTTGGCTCCTTAGACAGCTCTCCTCTGCTTGCACACTCATTCTGTAACCAAATTAGGGTGTAATTCCTAGAATGACACGGGTCACAGTGACAAACAGACCTCTAGAAATCACCTCACACCATAGGGCTTAGTCCTTTTGGCAAACAGGAGCAGGTCATGGAGCTGAAGTGTGTGTACCCCAGGTTAACTGCACCTGCTGCCAGCTCTGTGGGGACAGCAGTGATTAGGTGACACCAGCAGTGCTAAAGTGGTACAACATTTATGTTTAGACAGGGTAGTAGGACCCCTCCAGCACCTGCTGCTTAAAGGGGAATCAGTACAAGAACAAGAAAACAGGAGTGGGTGAATTTCAGAGCTGTCACGTTGAAATGGCCTCGCTGCTGCAGCGAGCTCACACAGCTCAGGGTGCTCAGGAAACAGCTGAGCACAGACAGAACAAAAACAAACACAAAAAAGGAACTCACTCACCACCAGGAAGGTTTTCCCTGGTGTCCTCAGCTAAAATGTTAACCTGGATGTCTTTCAGGATAAATATCTCAAGAGTTATTTGTACACAATGCTGCAGTGTTTACCTTTTGATTACAGATCTTTACACTCTGTCCATTATTATTGAATGCCAGGATGAAAGGCAGCCTAAGGGCCTGAATGCAATGTTCTGTCACAAAGAAATACAGCAAAAGTAATGGCAGGCTCTGAAACTAGAAATATATTAGGTTGGGAAGAAATACGAGCACAGTTATTGGGGTTTCTTTTGCAGAGTGTTTGGCTTTTGTTTTAAGAGAAAGATTCATGCAGTTTTGCCTTGACAGTGACATGTAAAGCCTGGATTTGGATATAAATTGAGGATATGGGTATAAAATCCTTGTGACTAATTTCTGCCTCTTCATTTGTGTCTCTACAAATAAAAAGGGAATTACAGGGGTGTAGCTCTACATGCCCTTCTATCCAGAACCACAATGAACACTATACTGTGCTTTAAGCTGTCTAGAATACTGATTTTTAAGCATCCTAATGAAGTTTAATTTGTGGTTATACTATTCATGTTTCAAATTACTCATAAAAATATCTGTGATTTTATTAATCTTCTCTTCTTCCACTGGCATATAGTTTACTCCTTAGCCTCATGCCTGAGTCATGCAATTCATTTGCAGTTTTTATGCTCATGTTCCAGCAGTCCAGATTTGGATTCTGAAAAGCCAAAGCCTGGGGCTCTTTCCAGAAAGTATTTTGATGTGTCACCTGCTATAAGTAACTCATATTTTCAACAAGGTCACTTGTGAGGTCTAGACAGCAGCAGAGGTGTGCAAACTTATTTTTAAAATTCTATCATGATACTGCACCACTTAGCACAATACTTTCTTCCACTGGCCAAATTTTGGAACGATTTGTAAAGAAAAACTTTTCTCAGCTACTTACTTACTGGTGTAGCTACACTGACTGGTTAGTGCAGATTATCAGTAAATCTTGGGCCTAAGGGGGTTTTTTGGTTCTCTTTTACAACATCTCAGTGCTTGTTGCAATAGTTCTAGGAATACCAAACCCTCTTACTACATTTAAAACTTTCTGCCTTTCAGATTCACTTGAAAATCCTCCTGTCATAGGCCAATGACAGGAGGCTAAAATACCACTTCAAAAACAAGAGAAAACTGGCTTCAGGTACATACAACTACTTTAGATGTAAGGGTAGGAAAGCAGGCAGTAACAATTTTTCATACAATCTTGCATTAGATTTAATTCTTAAAAGTAAGAAATGAGAGTCATTAACACTATTACATTCTAATTACATTAGCAATTTTCTATCAAGTCATATATGAGTAGTTAAGTATTGATATTTGTTTTTCCTAATGGGATACAAAAGTCTAATTAAAAGTCTCTCTTTTGTGGTTATAGTGGAACGAATCTTTATTAAAAAAACAAGACACTTCTAATAGCCAGAAATTGCATATTCCCTTAAATATCATACTTCAAACTACCTTCCTCTTCAGCACTTTAACCAGAACAGAAAATTAAATAAATTTACTTGGTGCTGCAAGAGGACAACTGTGAGTCCCTTTCTCCTCTTCTCAGTCCTCCCCCCATGCCCAGTTATTTTACAGTTTGTAAGAACCGAGTAATAAGGACAGGTATTATAAAACATTTTGACTCTTTAAGATAACACTAAGAGCAGGATTTTGCAACATTGATTAGTCATGTTTATGACAGCTTTATTGTGGACAGATCTGCAATGGAATAAATTGAAACAAGACAGAGCAAAAAAGCCCAGTTTGCCACACAGCTGCCCCACACAGTTTGTCAACACTCTGTGTTTCAGCACAGCTCTTGTAGCAGCATTTGGCTAGGTTAGGCTGGTCTCAGTTCTATTTCCTAAGCACAACCTGTAATAGACTGTAAGCTAAAAACTTCCATTGCCACTGGAAGCTTCCTTGCTGTAGAAAAACACACACTGCCTTCAATGCATTTAACATTTCCCATTTAACATTTCCTGGCTTGTGCTGAACATTGAACCACATCTGTGCAACAGAAACCACTGGTGAGCTGGAGAGAGATGGCAGAGGTGAAAAAGCAAAAACAATGGATATTCAGGGCATTCAGGACCTCCCAGAACATCAAGAAAAAATTAAACAATTATGTGAGTGTAGCACACCAGTAAAATCAGCCATCCCTCAACAGCTTAGGACTTGTATTCCACCTGTGGACTGAGCCAGCAGTCAGCCTGTCCTTCAGTTGTGCCTCTTGTTTTGCCACTGATGATATATGGCACTGAGTGTTGCTGCTTTATTCTTCACAAATCAGAGCACTTTACCACAAATTGCAAATCTAAAGTGCTCCTCAGCTTGCTGGCTTTGCTTTTCCTTAACATGCACAGATCAATGACAGGTTAATGCTTAGTTAACATTTATTAAGAGCAACATGGTTTCAGAAAATTCAGACTAGAAGTGTCAATTAGATGACAGATCCTTCATGAAAGATGAAAGAACCTCTGTGTTGGGCAGATATTCTTATGCTTTGCTGTCCAAAGTTTATCAGTTACAAGGTCCCAAGTGTCCAAGCTAATCAGGAATAAGAAAAGCAAGTATGAACTAAAGGGTTCTGTTGATCTTTTATTTCACAGAATCTCACTAACAATGAATGGTATCAAAATAGTCCAGAAATTATGGATCACACAACTTTACAATGACTACCACAAAGTAACATAGCATAGAATAGTTTGGATTGGAAGGGTCCTTACAGATAATTTAATTCCATACCCCTGCCATGGGCAGGGACACCTTCCACTGTTCCAGGTTGCTCCAAGCCCCATTCAGCCTGGCCTTGGACACTTCCAGGGATCCAGGGGCAGCTGCAGCTTCTCTGGGCACCCTGTGCCAGAGCCTCCACATCCTCACAGGGAAGAATTACTTCCCAATATCCCATCTAACCTGTCCTATGGCAGTGTGAAGCTATTCTCCTTTGTCCTGCCACTCCAGGCCCTTGTCCCATGTCTGTCTCCAGCTCTCTTGGAGGCCCTTCAGTCACTCTAAGGAGCTCTCAGGTCTCCCAGATCCTTCTCCAGGTGAGCATCCCCAGCTCTCCCAGCCTGGCTCCACAGCAGAGGGGTTCCAGTCCCTGGAACATCTCCATGGGCTCCTCTGGCCTTGCTCCAGCAGCTCCCCATGCTTATGCTGTGGCCCAGAGCTGGGCATGGTGCTCCATGGGGTCTCACCAGAGCAGAGGGGCAGAACCCCCTCCCCTGACCTGCTGCCCACGCTGCCCCTGATGCCCAGGGCATGGCTGGCTCTGGGTGCTGAGCTCTCACTGCCCAAGCTGAGGTTCTCCTCAACCCAAACACACAAACCCACGAGTTCTTCCCCCCAAGCCACAGCATCAGGGAGGGAACAGTGGGAGGGAAGCCTGCTGAAAGCCTCTGGAAGGGCAGCCAGTCTGTACTCAAGGTCGCCCCACAAATCAGGAACATCAAGGCTGATTACAAATTCAATTCTCTACTGTCTTTTATGTTGGTGCAGACACAGACTGTGTGAAGTGTCTGACATCCTGTACATAATTACCACTAAATCTGAGTGGGAGAGATTCATACCCACTTGAGCAGCGCACACATGTACAAATGGTGGCTTTGTGACAGGACAGCAGAGATCAGGCTGCCTGACTGGGCAGAATCTTACACCCAAGGGGTTCTCACACCTTTTCAATTTGTGAACTCCCAACAGTTTGCTAGCACAGGTGCAGCTGCCTGAAATTGCTCTGGCTTTACCTGTTTGTGCCCTGGAGATCAAACCCCACAGCACCAGACTCTCCCTTTGCACAAACCACAAAAATTCAGCAGGAACCCAGATACGCAAACTTGGTCTTAGTTCAGCCTAGGAGCACAAAATTCAAATAAAAGCATGTTATGAATGACAGTCAATATCCAGAGCACAAAACCATTCAGGACACAGGAGTTTTAGAAGCTCCATACTATCACCTTACAAGGATGAACATTTTAGAACATTTTTATAGAACTGACCCATGTCTTTGTGTGAAGTGACAAACAGATCTGACTTTCTCTTGCTTACAGTAAGACTCACTTATCAGTACCTCCAAAATCATCTCCTAAAGAAATATCACAAAATCTATATTAGAAAAGAGATGATGCAAAAATAATTTTCCCCCATATTCCTTGCGTGTGTTCCAGACTCACCCTCTTTCACAGCACAAGTTACAATGATAATCTTCCTAAACCTGCAGGAAGATTTCCACCACACATATTTATTTTTCAGTATGTACAGGATTGAACCTGACCTTAGTTTATCAATATCAGGAATATTAGGAATACCTTTTGGTGTGGGAGATTTGTTCTTTTTTAATCATTACCCATCATTAGGAAAAAATATCCCTAAGCAATAGAAATAAATCAATAAATTGGACTGAAAATAATTTAAAAGGGGAGAAAATGAGATCTTTTTGCAAAAACAGGGACAGTACACTCTCTTACAAAAAGGTGTTACGAGCAGCTCTTCTGCATCTCAATCAAAAGGCAACAAGCTCCAGCCCTGAATTTCAATTGCAGACAGTAAGATGACATACAATTAATATGATTCTATTTATGTAGTCTAATCAAAGCATAAGAGAACAGGAAAAACAAATGTAACATACTGTGTGTCTTCAGTTTTAACCTACAATGCACTGCGACCATTTGCATTTTAATCCCAAATTCACATTAATTTCTCTGCCTCTGCAAGTGTTCCCTTCCTTCTCAGTACCATCACGCCATCCTGAGCCAGAGGCAGCTCTTATCTCTGAGGTGTTTACAGAATCTGCCAAGAACACATTTCTTCCCCTCTGGAATGCACCAGATGATGTATCAGGTGTCAGATTTTTCTGCCAAAGTTTTCCCAAGTGTAGATCATAAAATCTTCTTTGTTATATGTCGCTCATCTCATGTTTGACTACCCCCTTCCCCTGCTCCTCCATTATTCTTTGTGCAAAGAAAAAACCAAAAACAACCCAAAAAACCTCCTGAAAGAACAATGTTTGCTCCTGATCACACTCTGACGTCTTCACTTCGTGTCTCTGCATCTCCTGCAGACACAAAACCCTTCAATACCTCCCTGCTCACCACATGCACCTGACTAAAATCTCAGCACACGGAGCTGTGATCTTGCTCTTTGTTACAGTTTTGTTTCATTGCAGTGACAATGGATTTCTGTCCATCTGCATCACTGAAAGCTACAGAGAACAAGGGGAATGTTCTACAGGGAACAATGGTGCCTTGGTAAAAAAAAAAAAGGCATTAAGATGACTAATAACTCTTTTCTATAGCCTATAATGCACAAGCATAGTTACTTTTCCTAAATAGCTCCCTTTCTTAAGAAGCCTGTTCTTAGCATAATAGAGCTCTGCTATTAGCTACCCAGTTCTGATTTTCCGATATATCATCACATCAGGACATGAAGAAACAACAGCCACATAACAGTGAACTGACAAGGAGACACATTTCTGAACATAAAAGGAACACATTTATGTATTCTCATCGTGTATATATACAACTTATTTGTGTTTTAAATTGGGATTTGCCTCAAAAAAACAGAAAAAAACCCACCAAAAATAGATCTTAAAATACAGATCTAAAAATATTGAGAGAATTACAATTTACAGCTTTTTTCTCAGTACAGCACCATATTAATAGAAATTATTGGTTTATTGCTCCCAACCTTGTCTATTTTTTTCCCTCCTAATCATTACATTATACCTGAATTATTTCACTGTACTAGGTGAGGTATCATGTGTCCCTACTGTTTTGCAAGGTGAGACACAGGTGAGCATGTTAAAACCTTGAAAGAGAAGCTGGTTTTGCTGCACCAGCTGCTGAAAAACACCACCAGTTGCTGGTTTGGCTGAAGAATTGTCCATAAACACAACATCCCCCAAATGGAGCCATTTCTTCAGCCCAGATTGAGCACAAAAGCCACTCAATGCTTCATGCAAATGCATTTCATTCATCAGATGCCTCACAGACTGGCATTACAAGAATTCATCACCATTTACCAGAGCTGGCTCTGTCTCTGTGAGGATCCAGGCACAAGCAGCCCTGTGCTCGGTATGGGGCTGCTAATACAGAACATTAACAGAGCGTGGGTAATGGTCTGTACCACTGCACAGGCTGAATTCCATCCTTTTAACTGCATGACAGGTCATTTGGTACTGCTTCTGCTCCCCCTTTGCATGAGAGTAATTGTGCAAGCTCTCAGATCAAAACCGTGCGTGTTTGAACGTGCACCAACAAAATCTGCCTTCTCTGAACCTCCCAAACATATACAGAAAGAATTGTTAGATAATGCAACAACACACTCCAGCATGAGCTTCTATAGAATTCTTTACATAGTATTTTCTCGTATTTTAGGCTGATCTGTGTCTGACTTTGCAGCTCAGCTCAAAAGTTCATCTATTCTTAGTGGCTTAGTCAAAATTAATTTTCAGCCTACATATGAAATTAAGACCACGAAGGCCATTGTGCTGTGAGACATAACACCCTTTTACATCCACTACACTTGTTACTCCTACAGAGCACAACATATGTACATGACAAGCATGTAAAATGTTAAATGAAACATGAATGAATAATTCTCCTTCTACACTTAATTAATCAATTTCCAAGCATATAAGTAAATGTTAATGGCAAAGGTTTAATGCCAGTGCATAATAAATAAACTTAAATATCATTGGCATATATTTTGAAACATCAAAGGAAGGAAAGGAAAAAGGAATTGTGAAAGTGAACAGTTTAAAAGAAAATGAAGTTTAGGTGACCTAATTAAAAGCTTTTCCTCAGCTACAAAAAGACATCAAAGTGCTGCTTCTGAAGTTCTTTTGCCAAACCAACAGCCTCAAATTAAAAGACTGCATTAATTTCAAGGAGTGAGTCAGAGAACTACTACTGTAAGAGCCTTCAGTCCCTCTGTGTTGCCACAGAAACAGAACATTATGGCTAGTTTCTAATCCAAGTCCTCCACTTGTATAAGGGAATTTATTTTTATTTTCACCTTTTCATTTACTCTTTCAGATATATAAGAAAGCCCCTCAGAAATTAATGCTGCTTCTCCCATGCCTGGCAGCTGGAGTTTGGATGCCAGACAATGCTGGGTTTACATTGCTTTTTTCCTAATGGCTTTCTGCAGGAGCAGCAGTGTATTTGCACAGCAGAACAGCCAGACTGGTGAGCCCCTGGCAAAGCTGGGCTCAGCTCCTCTGAAGCAAAGCCAGGATCCAGAGAGTGGCCAGAGCTGCCAGCAGCAGTGTCCCTGGGGTGTCACCATGGAGGGGACACTCCCACGGCAGCAAACAGCTTTCTGGCAAGCCCAGGTGTCACCAGGAATATTTAGGGGATGCCTTGGGCTGTCACTCACATTTTAGGCACACTGGGTGCAGTTCAGAGCACACCTCTGCCCCACACATTGCTTCTGCATGTGAAGTTACTTTTGCCACTGCTGTTTGCTGATTTTATTGGCTCTATGTTGAACCTGGCATCATCCAGCTCCTAACATAAACAGAGTTAACTGGGGATAGATGAGCTGGTGTAAACTCCATCTAAACAGCTCTTTTCAGGACAAAATTGACATAAGCTTTCATTCACCCATCCTGTGTAAGCTTTGCTAAAAAAGACACAAACCATAAATTCGACACAAATTCAATATATATATACTATGCTCAAAATACAAGTTAATCAGGTTGAGTGCTACCTTTTTGGAAACAACTAGCAACATGTCTTGTTTCTATGGCTTTTAATGAATATTCTAAATTGAAGAAATGCATAAACATAAGGGTAATTTACATTGCTAAAGTTAATCAGTTTTCTTATACATTTTATGCATCCTCATGATTTTTCATCTGTATTGCATAAATGCACCTTCTCATTTTTAATATGCATATTACATCCAAACACTCTACTCGTGCCTATTTACTTTTACAAATTTCTAGAACCACGCCTGTCTTAAGATGTAAAAAGTCTGTGGTTTGCAAGAAAAAACTTTCAGCAAAAGATTGTAAAATACTTACAGATTCAAGGAGGCATTTAACTTAGATGTGAACCTGCCCTTTTGTAACTCGTTTTTTTCTATCAGTAAGATGATAATAGAAGAATCTCCTTCAGAAGCTGGCATATCAGCAAATGTCCAATACAAAGGACAATTCCATTACAGAAATGGGTTTGTATATACAAATGTTAGGTAAGAAACCTGACAAGGATACAGCAAATCTTCCCTGATTAGCATTTGCAAAGGTCCCTGAGATGCAGAGATGAAAGCTCTTCACAATGAAACAAAACACATATTTGTTATTAACATCTTTCTACATTTCAAAGCCTTCCCAGTGCACCCTAAGTAGATACTAATGAACCTTCAAACGTTCTCTAGTTCATTCCAGCACAAAATCAAGGTCTTGGCAGGGTCAAGCGAATTAGGTACCTAACAAAATAACTTATGGCTTTTTCTCAAAAGAGTTGACCTTTACCTGATTTTGTTTAAACCTCTATACATCCAAGTCAAGTCCCCACCACCTGACATGGGTAGAACCAGAAACAGTATAAACTCCACATTTTAATATGCAACAATTCATTATTTACAAACCAACAAAAGAGGTTTAATAATATAATGTGGGAACTGAAGCACACCACCTACTTGAAGGGACTTTCAGATCAGTGAAGCTGCTATTAAAGTGCCATCAAAGCATTTTTGACTCCATAGAATTAATCATGAAATCTGTTCCTGCCAGCTCACTTATCATATCCGAAATATTAATTTTGAGCAAAATTAAATTGGACACCTACCGACAGCAACATTTTGCCCTTCAGAACTCCCCTTCACGTTGATTTATTAACAGCTGCCAGAACAGTGTACCAGAGCAATTTATTACTACTTTCTCGATGTTTCCCTGTGCTTACAAATAGTTCTCCAGAGTGAAAGGTGCTACCTGACAGCATTCTGACAAAGGTGCATTTTTCAATTTGCATAATGTTCTTCAGATTTATTAGGATGTAAGGAAAGGTATTTCTCTTCATTATCAATGGGAATGGGTGATTCACAGAGTGGAGATTCTGTGTTGAGTTGCTTTCCAACGAAGCAGACCCAGCATTTCCATTAGTACTTGGTGTGATTTCAGACAGAAGAGTCAGCAAATTCTTTTGTTTTATTCATCAGCATCACTTTCTTGGCTTGCAAGACAGCCAAAGGCATTTGTACTTGCAGTAGGTAGAAATGAGTCTGAAGATGGAGTGTTAGCCCAAAGAGAGGTAAGGGCATAAACACACATGTGCCTCACAGCTTTTTGTAAGATATCATGCTAGAAAGGCACTTTTCATTAGGTGAAAAACAAAAAAACCCATCAAAGTTCCACTCTGACCAAACTGAGGTTTCTTCCCTCCACAGCTAGTACCCTTGGGATAGATCCACATAAAACATGAAAGTTTGGCATGGAGTGTTTTAATTTGATATCATACAGCTAATAAGGAGGGAAATTTCAGGCCTTGGTAGGTCTGGTCTGTGTTTGAGTCTAGTGATCAGCCTGATCCAAATCTGTAACTTTCAAGTGGATTCTTCAATCTTTGAAGTATTCAGTGTCTGGTAGAAGATTCTAATTCAGTGGCTTTAAATTCCTTTCTGTAAAACAATCCCATCCTTCCTGTTTCTTCCATTTCTGTGGCTGTACAAACAATCCCACTGTTAGAGATACTGGTTTATGAACTTACTGCCTGAGAGAAAGACAATTCATAAATACCATGGCTGCTGCCTGTTAATATTCCTGGCTCCAATCCAACTCTTCAATCTATGTGCTTATTTTTAAGCGTGAATAGTCCCATTAACGTCAATTGGGTTGCCTGTGTTCTCAAGTAAAACAGGTGTTTAAACACTTTGCTGCATCACAGCCTATAAATGCACATCTGCCATTTTCTCTGGCTCAGTTAAAGGTTCCTTCCTAATCATTATACATTTACCCAGGAGTTCCTCTAGTTTATACAAGCATACACACATTCAGACTTTGCAACAGGCTACTTGACACATTTAAAAGCAGTTGTGTTTGTAATCAGAGACAAAACTGTCTAGCAACATGAATTTGAATATATATGTTGAGGGAACACATGTAGCTGAAGGTATAATGGGCAGAAGAAGACACAGTTGGACGTTAGTGGAAGTTTCCAGTAATTGACTGGAAGGCAAAACAAGTTAAACATGCGCAGAACCAATTAAGACACTCCAGATGGGGCTAGAAAAAATGTCACCAGCGTGTAGCAGAAAGCAGTCTTTTAAAACATAAACATTAAAAGTAAAAAACCGTTAATGCTCTTGTCAACTCTAAAAATTCATTAAATACAAAATCTCCTGTCCTTTCTAGAGCCACCTATGGAAAACCTGCTGCTAGCACTTATTCGCATCATTGCATGTAGTCGAGGCCAACATTTCCAATTCTGTGTGAAAATGGAACTCCTTTTTAACAAAATATACAAATTCTCTTGTGTCTCCCGCCATCACACTCCTGGGTGTATATGCACCATGCTATGATGTTTTATACTCTGCACTGATTGTCATTAAGTGGTAAAGTTCCCTCTTGGGAATATTTAACACAGGGTTTTGCCAGTCTTTGACAGCCTACCAAGAGCCAACGTCCTTGCAGCCAAGCTGGCACCCTCTCAGTGAGCAGTTTGGTATTTTGACTCTAAAACTTGAGCTGCTTGACATTGTCCTTGACCTCTCAAAGAAAGGTAAAGGAACACAGGCACATCCCCAAAGGCACATACTGATGTACCAAAGGTTACAATTCTGCCCAGAAAGTGCTGATGTGCAAAAGTGACTATGGCAGGAGAAGGGCTGGCACAAACCAATCTCTGGGATTTCCCCATCTGCTCCTGAATGTGGCAGACAGAAATCATGCCCCTAATAGAGTAAAAGACTGAATTGAAATATGTATTTCTTAAAATATGCTCCAAACCCTCATGGATTGCCTTAATTTTACAATGGATCTCTCTTTTCCAGTCTTCTGATTTTTCTTTTGGAAAGCCTATTTCCTATTAAAGACTTCAAAGTTTAGCCTTCAGAGTACTTTCTGCTGTAATCATATTGTCAACAACAACCCTAATTTTATAGTCTTCACCAAGATCAGTTACTTTCAGTCTTCCTATTCTTTCAGGAAAACCAACACATCATAATATAAGTATAGTGAACATTGTGATGGTGCAGAAGTGGAAAGCCTTTAGACCATCACACTGCAGTCAGTACTAGGAACAGGATGGGCCATGTCTGCTTCAGTCCCCTACCAACTCCAGATTTCATGCCATGTTGGTTGTACTCCACACTCCATTTCAAAAATTACAAAACTCACTTCCACCCTCAAGTTATTTATAACATCTAGAATAATCTACTCATTATTTTGATATATAATGTTTGCTTTCTTTTTCTTCTTGTTTCAAAGCACTCATTATTCCTACTCATGGTTTAAGCAAGTTGGCATGTTTTCTAAACCTAGCTTTCCTTCAGTGTTCTCAGATATATATTATGTACATGTTTTATCATCACTTTGGCAAATTATTTATTCATTTTACTGTGTTTTTTCTATATTAGCAATTCCTATTCTTTAATCAACAATTTTTCCTGAGCTTTTCTCCTGCACTTTCCCTTTTGGTAACCAATGTCAACTTCTGATGTGCATAAGAGATCAGTATCGCCAAAGTAGTATTTACAAGTCTCAAATATACCAAGATAAGGTTAAAAACACAGTGCTTAAGAAAGAAAAGAAAAATACTTGAATTTCTGTAAGACTCAGAGCTCACAAATGCCTTCAACACTGTTTAAGATCACAAGAGGACTTTGCCCATTGTAGCAAACTGCAAAGAAGCAATTCCCTGTCCATGACCACCAAACTGCCCCACCCCTGAGCGCAGGACATTCACATTCCCACCTAGGCCAAGGGCATTCACCCCTTCTGAGGGAGCAGAACTGGCTCAGCTGTGGTGTGAGAGGCAGCTGTCATGTTTTAGAACGTGTCATGAACCCCCAAAACACCCCCAGACTCCTTCTCCACCTAAGGACTGCACGTGACCCCAAGCGTTATAACAGATCCAGCTGTTGTAAAAGACAGTGTGAAACTCCTCCCAGTGGGGGTGCTGGGCATTTCAGGTTCACCTGAACACACTGAACCCATTGAACTCCATGTTTTGTGGGACCCTCACCACCGAGAAGCCCAGAAGAAGAGGACCAACAGGACACCATGTGGAGCTATGAGAAATGACATCTTTCTATGAAATCAATCTCCCTGTGCTCTTTCTCCCCTACCACCTGTTATTTTTAAATTTATTTCTATCCCTACCTCACATTTACTGTTAAATAAAATCTGTACTACTGACTTTGGCCTCATTTGCACCTTAATTCAGGCAGAGGCATCGCTCTAATAATCAACAGCTTCTTTTTACTTGTCTTATGAGGTAATTCGTTTTCTTATTTAAATGCCAGAAGCTAAAAACTCATTGAAAATAATAAATGAGACTCTTATAATAGCATCGAAAACATAGGAGCTTTCAAAAAAGAAGACACTAATGATTTTGAATTTCATTTGCCAAATCCACAGCAAGTCAAAGCAACTGTATGAATTCAGTCTTCACCATTATTCTACGCCTAGTTTATTACATAATAGTCCTCTAACTATTCCTTGACAATCCCTTCTCCATTATTTCACACACATTTCACATTCTAAAACCGTACTGTTTCCACTATCTCATCTCCTCTGTGTTGAAGTATTGCTCTCTTATTACATTAAACACTAGTTTCTCCATTTGCATACTTTGTAGATGACATTATTTATTATTTTCTGTTCTATTTCTAACTGCAGGATCTTTAAGTTATCATCCAATCTCACAGCTCTTGCAGAATGTAATACAACCTGTGAATTTATTTGCCATGCTGCTTACAGTACCTTCTGGATTATTAAGGTGTTAAATAAAACCAGGTGCACCAATAAACTCAGAAATATCTCCCTATATAACTCAGAGCATCTATTTACCAACTTTTGTGACAGATAGTGCTCATTTCTAAGATAATTTAAACTATTTTTTCACAAGTAAGCTATGGCAACCTATGAGATTAAGTTCTCCTGGATGTTACTATGCAAATACAAAACATAAAAACAGTGGAGTCTATGGGGGATCAGTTTTGACATAGATTTCTCAACCAACCATTGCTGTTGATCTTCCCTGCATTACTAGACCTATATTTATTTTATAAATAGACCTATAATGACACTAGGAAATCTGTTCTTTCCTTAATAGATCCAAAATACATATTGCTCACAAACACATTTATACACTACTTTGATCAAATTTATCAGAAAAACATTACAATGTACACAAATTAAAATCTTATCTAAAGCACACCACTGTCAAAAATAGTAAAAGAATACAGTAATTGTGAGGGGACTAAAATAAGCCCAAATGATCTATTTTCAATGTCCTAAAGAATGAATGAAGGGTGAGGACAGACTCCAATTTAGCACAAAAAATGCCTTCATCCATTCCAGGAGTTAGGAAGAAAAGAATTACTCTACACTGCCTAGTCCCTCTTCCCTTCCTTGAGTAAAGCTTTTTGTGCTTTGGTCCCTCATGCATCCATCAAAATTAAAAATAATCAAGCCAGGATTTGTCACTGAGAAAGGCTCTTCTCCTTTCTTCATTACAATCAAGCGACTGCTTGCCTCCGCGCCTTAATGGACTCGGCTGCCTTCGACACTGGTGGAAAAAGCCCTGCCTATCTTGTTTCAATCTTCTCTAAGTTCCTGGCTTCAATCTACTCACGGGGATGAATCTGACTTGGAATCCCCCTCCCCCCGTTCTTATCTATTTATCTTCCTTAAGAGAGAGAATTTTTTCTAGAGAACTGCTCCTTCAGCCCGAGTTGAGCAGTGCAACAGTGACATCCCATGGCTGCCTACATCAGGCTCCAAAAGCTTTCCTGGCTTGGAGTGGCCTCCCCTGCCTTGGTAAAGAAAACTGATGATGACTGAATATAGCCTGCCCTCAGAGCATTTTATCCATTTGCCTCCACATTAAAACTACCTCGGCATTTTTCTCCATCTTTCCAAAGCACCAGAAATTGTCTTCAGATGCAGCCTTAGATTCAGACTTACTGAGCTGTCCCTGCACTGCCTGTTAGCAAGCACACTCAGGAAAAGACAGGTGTGTAGTGTTCTTATTTCCTCATTCATGCAAGGGAGGCACACGTGAGGCATTTTTTGTGATGCACTGGAGCCTAACAGAAACATGAGGCGCAGGGTGTGGCGTGCATGTACAGCAGTGCTCTGTATGCAAGGGGAGTGGAAATGTTATGGGAAGTGTTAAATACAGAATTGCTATTTAGTTCAAAGGTATCCAAAATCTACATTCCTCAGAGACCATTCAGCTCCAAGGTTAAGTGAGCAAACTAAACCTGAGCTTTCCATTGCCTCAAGTCTGAACCCTAATACCTGAAGTGAGGAATAGCTTCTGTAGTTTGATGGCAATGGATTTAATTATGCAACTTTTATTATGTTTATTTAATGCTGCAATACAATGTGACAAGGACTAAACAAGTTTTATTATCCTTTCCCTTGCACTAAGAGGGCTCTATCCTGACGCTCCCCAGGGTGGCTGGGAGCTCCACTGGCCTTAGCCCACAAAAATGCTCTCACACTTTCTCTCTGCAGACATAAATTTTTCAGTCTTAACTGAACAGTTTGGTAACTTAAGTACCAAAACCTTCCTCAACAAAAGACAAACCTGACACAACAGCCAAAGAGGAGCAGCCCAAATAAACTCCATTACACACAATCAGAGGGAATGCACAACACAAAGCTGTAAGACAAAAGAACCAGTGGCTATCCTGATCCAGTGTTCTGTATTTGCAGACAACAAATACATTTTTAATTCAAAATATTTACTTCATATGCCCACATAAAGCACTTCAGAAATAAATCAAGACTGAGACCAAAAGGCCACAAGAGAGGTACACTGTCTCACAGGTGGAGTCAAGGTGCAGCTCCAGTCTTTGTCATCCAATCTCTGGTTACACATGAAGTACTAAAACATGTGGCACCTTCTACTCCATCCATTTCTATAATGAAAAATGTTAGCTGGATAAAGCTTTGTTATTAACTAATGCAGTAAGTGAGTGATATTTTTTAAAGCCTGAAACATCTACAGCTGAGCTGTGTTCTCTTTATAACTTGTGCCTATTGTGTTTGTAGGGAAAAATCATCAGGAACGGCAACTCTTCCCACGGACTTTTAAGAGGACTGCAAGCCACATGTAACTATCCATTTTTAGTCTAAAGGTTTTCCCTTGCGTGCAGAATACTTTCCAATTTATACAAAAACATTCCTTTCAAACTAAAAGAAAAACAAAACCAAACCCGAAGCGAAGGAATTTTGCCATTTTCCTTTTTTCTTCCTATTTCCCCGCTTTGTGTTATTTGTCTATTTTATTCTGTTTCTTCCACTAATGAATCTTACTTTGCCCAAGTCTTATTGTCATTTTGTTGAAACTATTCAAAATGCCTCAAGCTGCTAAACAGCTGGCAAAATACACAAACATTTAAGACTTTAGTCTGAATATTAAATCACAGTTCCTATGAGAGAACAACGTGGTCCTTTCTGATTTAATACCTTCTTTTGAACTGTATGTCATTTTTGCTTTCAATTTAATCTGAGCATAGAAAACAGGTTGAATACATTTTTATTAGAAGACATTCCAAATATTTAGACAGTCATTTTAATCATGTTGTGGCAAAATTATTATGCTTGTCAGTCTGAAAACATACAATTTCCATATTTCCCTTGCATTAACTCTCTTTAACAAAGGATTATTAAAATCTTAAATGCTATTTACTCTTCTTTTCCCCTCCCTCTCTGGCACGCATACTTAAAAGAAGCCCTAATAAAATATTTGGGCTGCATTAAGAAACATCTGAATTGCAGTTACAATTCCAGTGTAGTCACAAACTTGTCATTAAAATGCATAGCACAGTGCTAGTGCAGCTGTATACAGCTTTTATTATTCAGACTACTAAATAGATGAAACATATTTTAATTCAGTGTAAACTGTGCAACCAGAAACACGAGAGTCTGAGGCTTTTTTATTTCCTCAGGAGAAGCCCAGATCCTTGAGCTCAATAACTGCTCTTGGCCAAGGGCCAATCTAGATTTATTGCAGGAGCCCCTGCGCTGCCTCTCCAGACACACATTTTGTAGTACATGAAGAAGCTGGTGGGAAAGGCAAGCTTTCAGCTTCCACCACCTCTTTTTATCAACACGTACCTGTTAATACTTTCAGGCTCTCACTCCATATTCCCCAGGTAGGATACAGGCAGACGGGGAATCAGCTCTGGTACCACAGGACTCAGCTTACAAGGGGGTGCACCAGAGTCCCAGGCCCCACTGCTGAGTTAGAGAACCAAAATGTCACCAACTCTGCAGCCTTAGACATGTGCCACAACTTTTATTAGTGCCCTGAGGAGCCCATTCCAGTTTAAACACTCTCCTGCAGAGACTGAGTCAATCTCTATCCTGACCAAATTCTAGTGGACCAGCGCATAAACAAGCTTGGATCCAAACCTCATGTCTCAAGCATTAATCTGCATTACTAGCTGCTAAGCGTCAATTATTTATAATCACAGCCTGTGTAATCATCCCTAATTTTTATTTTGAATTTAATATATCAGGAGAACAATAAAGCAGAAGAAAAGCCCCAAAGCTCACACACAAATCTTCAGGAGTAAGTTGCTGAAATAACAAGCGTCCTAGAGGTACAGTAGAAGAGACAGCAGCAGACAAAGAGTTTGGCAGATACATCCCTCTTTAAGTCAGTTGTCCAGCAGAAATGCAGCAGAAGAAAATAGGCAGGCTCTAAAGGACAGTGAGTAGAGCCCATGAGCCAGATGAGCCATCAGTGTGAGAATTAAAGGATATAACCCTAAAAGGAAACAAGTCCTTTGCCAGATTTCAGCCCTCTGTAAGCTGAGCAACAAGGAATTTTCTGGCCCATTGTGTGCCCTTCTATTGAGGTGGCAGCAGAGTCTCATTATCTCCATGGGCTGTAAAAGTGCCTCTAATTAGCCAGTCACCAATGCTCTACCAGAGGGTATTTTGGAGTAGATATATTCTAATTGTCTCTGTTGGGTGTCTACAGCGATTCCATAGAAAACAACCTTCACACAGGGTACGCTCAGCTTGGAGGCAGTCCTGTCTGCTCTTTCACTCATTCACAGCATTCTAAGCCTGGATGCCACATAAAGCTGAGATGGACGTGCTACGATTAAAGACAGAATAAAAATGAAATGAACCAATAGAGCGAGGTTAAAAATTGGAAGTAGCAACAGTTAATTAGTTCCATAGTTGAAAAGAGAGAAGCCACGGTGCTTCTGCTCAAGAGGCTGGTGCTGCTATTAGACTATGCTATTAGAATGTTCCAGGAATGGATTTCTACATTTCTATTATTTAAAAAATAATGTGTATTTTATTATTGATTTCCAATAATAAAGCTTCTGTATTTCTCAGTCTTCCTATAGCAATCTGTTGCTCCTCTGACATATACAAAGACAGTCAATACCTACTTCTCCCATACCACAAAAGAGGGCTCTGTAATGCAAAGTAAAAGAGAACATTCATTAGCTATGACAGAAAATTACTTGACTCACAGTCTTCACCCTCTTTTCCTCTGCTCTCTAAAGCAGCCATAAACATTCAATTGACTTTTATCCCTTCCTTGTCATATTGCTGATACAGATGCCCACTTAAACACAGTAGGCTTTCAATCCTTCACCTAGATCTAAAAAGCCAAGTTTTCCTGTATCCCACACCTACAGGACAAAGGGAATGCATAAATGTCTTACTATACATGTATATTTATGGAGAAAAACAAAAATATTGGTTACTTAGAAAAGCCCTTATGCCACCCTACTCTCAGAATTTGTAATTTCCAAGGATCTTAGTAATAGGTTCTTGGGTAACGTCTTTTAAAGTGCAAATTATTTCATGGTTCACACATTTGAAGTAAAAAAAAAGTAAAAAAAAATTTAAGCTAAACAAAAAGTCATATATATATATAACACAACATGTAAATGACTCAGATTCCAGACATTTCACTTTAAATATGTCATCATCTGTCTGCTAACAGGATTACTGGTGCAACTGAGAAGTTGATCAGTCTTGGTCATCTTTGCTGTTATTTTTAAAGCAGACAGTGCTTCTCCAAGCACTGCCACTGGACCTCAGTGGCCACCAAACAAACCCCAGTCTAGATCAGTTTGGGCTACAGTAGTTATGGTCCCATGGCAAGTTCATTTCCAACCCCATCACTCTGAGCTAACTGGCCCCCAGGCAGATATCAGCCACTTGTAGCACTAGAAAGTTTTCCCTTTGGTGAAAGAAATTTTACTTTTTTAAGTCTGCTTCATTATTCTTCTGTTCTATGATTATCAATCGATTTTTTTAGACAGGAGCAAAAATCACTGAATAATGCTGTCATGGCAGAGGCTCAAACTTGCACCAGTAACTTCAGTATGTTTGTACTAATCTTGGCTACATATATGTGTCACATCCAAGAGTATTCCTATTTACAGCAGGATGGATATTCCAAAAAGCTTTCTCATTTTACATGCAATTCACTTATTTTTGTTGACTGTTTATGAGAATATTTAATTCACTATCTTTAAGTTCGAAGGTTACTGGAGTTGCCATTCACATTTCACAGGCTCATGCATGACTTACACTTTGATCACAAATGCAAATCAGCAGCATATTTTCATGAATTTATTGCTTTTAATCAAAAATTAGGCTTTCATGTCTGGAGATTTATCTAGATACTTCATCACTTCAGTAAGGACACATCTTAATGAAAAATCACAGGACGCCCGCAACACTGCTTGAAAAGTTGCTATTTTGTCTGAACCAATGTTCTTACATCCCTTCCCTAAATCAGATGTCTAGATGTCTAACAATAAGAATATTTTTCAAAAATAGCACCCAAAACAATGTCTAAGTTCCCTTCAGCTCTAAGAAACATGTTTTGGTTGACTGAACAAATTACTTAATATAAAGCATACCATAACTGAGTTTTCTCTGCCTTTCACTCCTTTTAATCTTGCTGATATGTTATTTACGTTCTGTTCAATAAATAAAATCAAGATTAAAAAGTTGAGCTGCCTGAGGGCACTCTTTGCTAACAGAGATTTTCAACTGTACAGCTTGTTTTCAATTTTTAATAACATCCAGGGAGACATTTTGTTCTACAAGCTACCCATGTGATGTGTGTGTGTAATCAGTGAAACTCCCCAAAATTAATAACATTTTCTCTTCTATGTACCTGCCATCTGCTCCTTGATTGTCCTCTGTGATCTGAATGAACACTCCATCCAACAGCACCTCACCAGCTCGCTGGGTGAGGACCAGGAGAGCAGAAATTCATGGTAGGAACACAGAGAAACCCTCAAGGGTGATGAAGCAGGGTTTGAGAATTCCAGAGCTGATGCATCTCACCAGTGGAGACAGGGAACAGCCTCTGGGAGCTAAGCTGGGTTGGTTTGGGGGCCTGTGTTGTGTATGGCCCCAAGCTGAGTGGGATTTGTTGCCAGACCAACAATCAGCACTGTTTATTAGAGCCATTTTTCCTCAACCAGTGAAGCGAAAATGACAAGAAAATAAACAGTTGTCTGAGAACATAAGGGACCAGCAAGCAGTCCTTTGCAACAGCATGGAAACAAAAAATAAATAATAAAAAAAGAGCAGCCATTAAGCTTCCTTAACACAGCTGGAACTGGAACTGGCTCTGCTTCTGAATTGCTGCAGAAAGCAATGGAAAAGCCCAGTTGAGAAAGAAGTAGCTGTAGTAGCCAAATTACAAATGGCTTGGAAAGAGCCTTTTAAGCTGACACAGTCTTCAGCATCCTCTGAAGACTGATGTAACAAATGCTGCACTTCCTTCCCAAATTGGGGGTTAAGTGTGCAAGAAGGACCTTGTGCAGAAAGTTGTCCATCAGGACTTCTACCCACTTTCCCTCTTTTGCCTGGATTCTGCTGCTTCTCTCAGCATGCTGCAGCTCCCTACCCAGAGATCTGTGTCTTGTGCTATCCAGAACTTGTGCTGGTCCTGTCTGTAGTATACGTATGCCACAGATGACCATCCTCTTCCACTCCTCATGCCTGAGAGGGACCAAGCTGATTTTTATTTATGCCTCAACATAAGCTATACCTGAGGTGAAGAGTTACTCTAGGGGCTGTACACATGCTGGCAGTTGATCAGGGGACAGAAAGTTTCCACGATGGGCTGTGAGCGAGCGCCCAGCTCCTGGTACACACCTGGATACTGATGAAATTGGGCTGTGGGAGCAGCTTTAGCACATAAAAGCAGCTGACTGTGACACAACTCGAGTGTTAGCTTGGCCCTACTCCCACCCTCCCCTGTTTTCCTCTGTGGTGCTGCTCCTTGCCTGGTTGTGCTCCCTGTCCCCTACCTGTCCTGCTGTGCTCCCCCCCTTCCCCCAAGGTGCCACAACAGCCCAGTGCTCCCCTGTTTCTCTGGAGGGGTGGATCTGTCCTTGTCTTCTGTTTCTCTCTCTAGCTCTCATTTTCCCCTCTCAGCTTTCTTTTCTATCCTCTTTCAGTAGGGACACTTAACCTTCTTTATCTGTAAACAGTTCTCAGATACAATACTGCCACTTTAGCACTTTATTATTATCCTTATTTTATCCTTTTTTGACAGGGAAATCTATCAAAAAGCACCCTCCCTGACTCCCTTTTTTGCAGCAGGGTGGGACAGTGCCACAGATGTATGTGAAGCTCAGGAAGCACATCTGAGAGAGGGGCACGGCTACAGAAACTTCTAGAATTGTCCTTGTTGGTTCCTCCCTGACAGATTGGCATTGTTTGCATTCTGAGGCCAGAACAGCTCCTGACAATTAAATACACACAATGTCCCCTGTCCTGGGCTGAGCAGGATCTTAGAGCAGCACCAGGACACCAAGAACAAGATCATGCAAACCCACTTCTCCCCCTTTCTGGGAAAAGAGTTCCTTCCTATCATTTGTCTGTCTCATTCTTCCCTTTTCTTCTTTCCCTTCCCCATTACTGCAGTTACAAGAAGAAAGTTGTAACCATGATGATGCTGCACCTCAGGAAAATGGGAAATGTCACAGGATTACTTTTATTATACCTTGAAGTGTCCAAGGCTTAGGGACTGCAATGCTGATAAATAGCACTCCTAGCAATTCTGCTCGAGCTCATATGACATATTCTACTTAGCTCATTATGACATAATTGCACTCTTCCAGGTGCACTACTTAGCCTGCAACCATTCCAGAGAATTGCTAAAAATTAAAATAGAGAAATAATTTAAAAGTTCACCAGCTCATATAAAGGTTTTTACTTTAAGAAAATAGCACTAAACTCTACTTTCATTTGGGTATTCTTCAGAAAAAGAATCACCAACCAGCTGAGAACCCATTTACCTCCATAAATGTACAGAAAGAAACAAATTGAAATTGCTACCAAATAGTTTCTGAAAAAAATACATTTTACAGAGACATCTGACCTACTGTTAATTCCTGAGGATTTACTAAGAAGCTCCAGCAAGTAGCTGAAATTCTACATTCTTGATCATATTTCTCAAAATACACAGCCCACAGTCAAAACCTTGAAATCAAAATCCAATTAATTCTGAGGTTTTCCTTTTTATACATCATCACATTTTTCATCATAGGGAGAATTTCTTTAAAGAGTTTAAAATGTGCATTAAAGAGTTTAAAATTGCATTTAGTTCCATAATGTCTAATAACTGACTTAAATGTTTCTTAACAATGAAGAGCAAGGAAGCTTCTTGAGAAGAAAGAACAAAAGAAACAAGCAGCAAGTGAAAGTGATCAGCCACATGACTGTCTGGAAATGCTCTAATTCATCTTTCTGTTTTTGAAACCAGATGACAATCACCCACTGTTAGGCCAGCTAGGAACTGTGAGATTTTAAGAAGCAGAACTCATTAATTCTTCTTAGTAATTACCTTCACAGAACTTTTGCAATTTTCCTCTGCGCCCCACAATCCAACAGTGCTCCTGTTTCTAGAGCACAGTCTGAACAGTCTGGTTCAGCTTTTGTCTGTGGCTTTAAGTAGAAACTAATTGGGCTTGATAAGGGTCAGAAGGGCTGACCACTCCCAGCTGTGAGTAGGACCAGCCCCCAATTTATCTGGGTTTGGCTTTGGGTTGTGCTTTTACTTCTTGAGATCCTTTCTCCTTTGGCTCTGGTCAGGAGATCCCACCAGCACCCAGAGATGAGGCTTTCCCCACCACCTCCTAAGCCAGGCTCACAATAGGCTCCCAGGCTACTTTAAATAGCAGCAAACACTTTTTTTTTTTTTTTTTTTGCTTCAGGAATGTTTTTTTTCCTATGAAGTAAAAGTGAGAGATCTAAACTAAGATCTAAGAGATTTTTACTAAATCTATAACAGTTTTTCCCTTCTGGCTCCACACTCCAGGGCTGGCCTTTCCCAGTGCTCCCTTGCTGGGTGGATTCTCCCTCCACAGGCTCTTTTTGAGCTTTCCCAGGTCACACAGCACTTGTCTCCCTTGTCCCACAGTTTCTTTCTTGGCCCCCATTTCTTTTATCCTGTGCACATCAAGCGAGGTGTCATTTAAATAGCCCGCATTGGCCATCAACATGATTTCTTATTATTCATCCAGCAGGATGAAATTGTCATACCCCACACTGGTATCCAAGTATTTCCTTCAGATAATGACTGAATAGTCCTTGAAATTGTACCCATTACGCTTCCGACCCCCATTTGCCACCTGCAGTCATCGTCTTTGTCCATCTGCACTCATCTTGGCTGTTCATCTTTGTCAAATTTACAGCAAACTCTCTTGGAAGGAACAATGCACCCAGCACAGTTGTAAAGATGAGAAACTAAATGAGGGGTGGGGTTGGGGGTGCCTCTAACAAAAGCCAGGTGTAGAAGTTATTAATTAACTGCAGAGATACAGCACAAATTACTCAAAGTACAATTTCAGTAATTGGCACAATTCATTTTCTTGATGCAGCTGAGAATTATATGCTCCTACCTTTTCACTAAAGCACTACAGAACATAAAATTATTTAGGAAAGCATGTTCATTAAATTCTACCACATCGTGAGAAGCAAGCCTTAACCAAAGTATTTAGAATAAAATATTCATATTTCAGATGATACAGGCAGTAAATTTTGACAGCATCCAATCTTAGGGACTGCAGTATCTATACTCAAGGCCCCAGAGTAGTTGTGTTAATTGTTTCTTTTTTAAAGCAGCGCTTAAAAAGAAAAGCTTTAATTTGATCAGATGAAACTTAATGAAGGTGATTTAGCCTATAAAGTTAATCATCACTTTGGTGTCACTTTCAGAGGATTTGGAGAGCTTCCATTCTGAGGCAGGAATGCAAACTTCACAGAAAAGGGCACATCCGTGTTTCTCCACTATCAGCTCTGCAGATAAAGAAGAAGATGCAGTGTCTGATTCACAGGCACACTGCTTTTCCCAATTGCTTTATGATAAATATAATCTTCCTCTTCTTGGACTTATTTGTAGATAAGCCTCTATTCCACACACCTATCTGTGTGCTCTCCAGGCTCCCCAGTGTGCATTTCTGCACTTTCTAGAGCATCTTAAAGGAAGGAAGGTCTATTAAGCCCTCATCTGCTAGGCCAGGCTTTCCCCTGCACTCTCAGAGCCTGATCCAATGTCCACATTAAATCAGCCTGGGTGTTTCCAGTAAGTGCAGGGTGCATTCTCTCACACCCCTGATTGCTCACATCTGTCCCCATTATTCACCCTGCAGAGGATACAAGTGTTATGAAGGCCTCACACACAACTGCAGTAAGGACAAATTATTTCCCCCATTTTAAATTATCTTCCTGAAGTAAATGCAGCCTGGGGCTGTAGGAGCCAAAAGGACTGCCCAGAGATTTCCATGCTATTTCACTTTTTTCCTAGCAGCCTAAATCACCAGAGAGATCTCGAGTGCAGAAACTACAATTAGAGTAGCTACATATTTTAAAACTGTTTTCTGCACCATGTCCAAAAGTAATTTCTTTTCATTACATTCATATTGGTAATAATAAAGAGAAGATAAGGTCTGGTGCCAAGGTAGATTATCTTGTTTCTGTAGGAGAGGAATTTGGCTTTGTGAATGCAGCTATTTGGTATCATCCACATATGTGTTCACAATATTCTCCTCCTCCAGGCAAACAGGCCAGCATGAGGGGGCAGCAAACCCAGTATTGTGATTAATTAATTAGCAAAGAACAGTAACTCTAAGGATTACACTTTAGTCACTGCATTCAGAACATACAAGGCAGTTCCTGCAAAGTGTTAGAACCCACAGTACCACATTTAGATTGGAAACCCAGTGCCATGTTTGAGCTTTCTCATGTTTCCTCTTCTCCTTGTGACATGTTTCCCACTGCTTTACTACCCAGTAAAATTAACCCGAAGAGAAACACAGAGGCACTTTCATCTACCAGATCCAGTTCAAAGCTGTCAGATCTCAGCTTTGAATTCTTTGCTTTTGCTCATTCACATTCCATCAATTGCCAGCAACTAAAAGTGGGGGTTTGTGTATCAAGTGGCTTTTACTTGTGAAATATATAACATTTTGATAAATACTATAATTTTAAGTGTTTTACAGCCTGCTTTATACTGTTAAAGAGGTCATACAATAAAGAAATGGCAATTACAATGAATTTCTTTAGAGCTACTTTGCTTAGAAAATAAAATGCCTGCACAAATTTGCCAGTTAAAAATCAAAATTGTCCTATACTACATGTAAGCCTTTAGTACAAATAGGATTTCTGACAGATTTATGTTCAGGATAAAAATGTTACCTGTCAAAAACAACCATAAAAAATTAAATACCTGCTTAATGTGCAGCTTCAAGTATTGTGAATGCAGCATTCATTATCATAAACACAGTAGTATGATCTAATTATGTATTCTGTACTAAGTTTGTCAGATAACATGACTTGAAAATGGCACAACTAAATCAAATATGTTCTACTTACCTATTGAGTGTTAGTGAAATTGCACATAAAAAGGCTTCTTTGCAGTCAATTTTAAGATGCTGGAACTTTTTGACAGATTTTATTTTATTTTAGGATTTTATCATCAGTTTATCAACTAATTTTACAGTCTTTTCCAACATCAGAGTATCTTCATACCCAAACACAAATAGATGAGTTGTTGTATGAATGATCAATCTTATTAAGGTTTTTTTCATCTCATACACACTGACCAAGCCCATCTTTTTCCCTGTGCTGTTTCACAATTTAGGCAAAGACAAGGTAACTCTTTACAAACCACTGAAGTGAAATAAAGCAAGGCAAGAATCTGAAAGGGCCAGTTTGCCTTGGGTTTGTCCTGGTTTGGGCTGGGATAGAGTTAATTTCCTTCCTGACAGCTGGCACAGTGCTGTGTTGCCCCATCTATGAGCAGGCTGGGGGTACACCAGGGGCTGGGAGGGGTCACAGCCTGCACAGGGGACCCCAACTGACCCCAGGGATAGGCCAGACCATGTGGTGTCATGGTCACTAAACAAACTAGGGATACACTGCTCAGAAATGGGCTGAGCATCCCTCAGCAGGACAGGAGCAGTTGCATGGTACATTGCTTACTATTTTTATTAATAATAATTATTATTATACTTTCCATTTTGCCCCATTAAACTGTCTTTATCTCAAGATAAAGACAAATTTTACAATTTTTTTACCCAATTCTGTCCCCTATCCCATTGGTGTGGGTGGGGAGCAAGCAAACAACCCTGTGGTGTTGAGCTTCCTGTGAGTTTAAACCACCACAGCTTGCAACATCAGCATGATTGACTTCAGGAGCAAAACAAAGTGGTTTGTACCACACCTCTTAGACTACATCAAAAATACCCTGTCCGTTTAAACTAAAGTCAGATGTAAGAAACTGTAAGTATAATTGTTTTCTCATTAACTAGAGAGGCAGAACCAGGGCAAAATAAAGTAACTAATCTTTCTACATTATGTGAGTTTTACTTCTGGTCCCTAATAATGGATCCTTGGGATGTCAAATAGGTCTGACTTTTGCTTTCCTCTCAAAACTCCTATGCCCTTGACTGTTTCTCTCAGTAGCAGTGGAAAAGCACAACTTCTGCTGCCTCACCCTTCAGCTGGAGTCATTTTCTCTGGAATGATCCCTCCCTGCCTCTCTCAGGTACAGATTTGTCCTCCCAGCCTTGTGACACAATCCTTGTTCACCAGGTGCATTTTCAACTGCTCTTTAGACATGAGCAGCTACACCTGCTGTCTGGGGTGGTCTGAATTTTCCACTCCTTCCACTGTTCCCTCCCTGCAAAGTCAGGTTTTGATCATTCCTTTGTTCTCTGGCTCCCTCCCAGCTTCTTTGCTGTCAGTCTGAACATATTCTCACAGAGCCTCTTTGTGCATGTGATGACGTCTGGCTGGAGCATCTCAATAGGATTGGAAAAACTGTGTTAATACAAGGAAATACCCTAATTATCATCATTTCCATTCCTGCTACTTGCACAAGTGATCCTGGGGTGACAGTCCCGCTCTATTTGACACATACACACAAAACATTCAGCCAAAAAACCATCTCTGTAAAAGAAGCTGTAAAAATGGGCTCTGAAAAACCACTGTAGGTTCTTCTTGATTTAAAGGAAGATGTCTCATTTATTGAGACATCTGTATTCAGGCTTTTTCCTGAATTTTTTAAACTTCTAAAAGCAAATTTATATCCATTTCATGAAAAACAGGGCAAAGAGTGATCCTCCTACATGCGTAAAAAAAGTAACATAAGGCTGTAAAGGTACATAGAAGAAAATGGAGGAAACAGAGTGTACACACACTTAAAAGTTATCCACATAAAAGCTAATATTTACTTCCAAATCCCAATTTTATTATGGTCATAATAACACAAACCTAGGTATAGATATCTATAAGATACAGGCCACAAGCATCTGTGAATACCTACTGCCCTCAAAGCACAGTAATACAGCTCTTCCAGTCAAAGGAAATGCTGGGCTTAAACATCTTCAGAAAACAAGAACCCAAATTTCATATTAATAATAGAAAGCAAGGGCCTAAATTATTTTTACCTCAACATTCACCCTGCCATGATATTGTTCAAAGAGAGTGCAGAATTAAAAAAAACAAAAAAAACAAAAAAAAAACACCTTCAAAAGTATTGAAAACTCAGAAACTCTCTTCATAATGTTGCAGCTAAATTATGAATTAAAATCATTCCATTATTATGTCACACAATTGGGGCCTACTGGGGAAATATTGGCACACTACAAATTAGAGTTGTAATAATACAATTCCTGATTTCTAATACTTAAAATTTTCCCCATGGTGATTATGGTAAGAATAATAATAATAATAATGTGCAATAACTGTAATTAATCTAATTGGTTCATTAAAATGATGATGGCTATTAACACTATAGGTCATAAATTAAAACAAGACCTTCTCTGAACATTAATAGAGATGAAATATGTTTTCCTCTGCACAATGGACAAGGCACCAGCTGCTTCTTTGGTGAAAAAAAATAGCACGATGATTATCTAAAGATGCAAATGGAGTTTCTTTCACTACCCACTGTGAAGGTTGAATATCAATGACACAAAACCAATTTTTCTTCAGATGGAAAGGAAACAATCACAGCCCACTGCAGAGGAGGGAGAGCTTTTCATTTCCCAGTTCAAGCCCTATGACCTGGCAGCACTTCCCCAGCCCTACTGTTCCTCCTTTGTCCCCTTCCTCCTAAGAAACATCCATGTGAAAAGCTGATTACTAAACTGATTACTAAACTTTTACTAGTACATTTTCTTGTTTTCTATAATATATTTATGATGTTTCATTCATGAGCTTTTGGGTATTCATTTGTATGCATTAACTCTACCTATGTGAAACATCATATATAATAATAACTATGTATCTTGGTACGTGGAGGTGAAAACCTTGTGCAATGTTGCAAAAACATATGATAAATCAATTATTCATGTCCTTTTTATTGCCTCACTGGCCAGATAATTCTGTGTTCCCTGGGGCTTTAACATTGCTATCCTGTGAACAGATTACAGCATCCATCATTTGCTTGAAATCCACATACCAAATAAATATTTCTTCCATCTGCCTCAAATGCCACCTCTTTTCTACAAGCACTGGTATGATTCAGTCTTCAAAGAGCTCCAGATTTCCCTGCTATAAAAGCTTTAGAGTCCAACCCAGGCCAAGGAAAATGATCCCATCAAGACAGGACATTCCAGTGCCCTGTTCACATCAAGCCTTTTGAAGAACTCAAATCATCGTCCTTGAAAACAGGGAATTCACATGCAGAATATTTTGGAAATACATATGGTACCACAACCCATCCTTTCCTGTGTTTCCCAGGAAAATGCACTAGTGGAAAATGCCATTATGTGATGCTCTCCATGAGGTCAGCCTTGTGTACCCTAAATATTGCCTCCCTCTCCACACCCCAGAGCCAGATGGAAAACGACATCCTACAGGGAACAGCAAGACAGAGAGAAGAGCAAAGAGGAACCTGTAGAGAGATCTTGCCAAATGACAGAATTTGTACAGATCACAGGCAGAAGAGAGGCCACAAAAGATAAAAAATCCTCTGTGGCCTCTGGGTTAGCAGACCTGTGGTTGACCTCAAGCCAAGTGACCTTACACAAGTTATTTAACACTGTCACAGAGGGTCTGGCTCTTTCATATGCAAATATCCTGTTCAGAAAATATGTTTACTATATCCTGAGTTTCATCCTTCACATATTTCTTATGGGTAAGCTTCAAAAATGAGGGTTCAATTCATAGACAGACAAAGGCCATTTGCTCACCTCCCTCCCAAAGCAGCCCTTCTGTAACACAGCTGCTCCTTCACCAGCCTCCCAGATCTGTGCTTTGGGGTGATAAAAATTTAAATTCACTTATGTGGTCATTTCCTATCTGTTGATACAGACATGAGTGAACCAGAAATATGACAAAACTCTAGTATCTCCCTATCCAAAAAATAACATGATAAAAAGAAATAATCTAAAAACTTGTAAGAAATTACAACAAATTGCACTTCAGCTGGGAAGTGGCATCTGATTTTGCTTTCGGATATAAACTCAGAGAAGTCACAAAACAGGTAACTCTTGCAGGATGGTAATTACTAAGAATTCATGGAAGCTGTCTAGGCATAGATTTACTTTTGTTTAATGTGCAACTTCAGTGGCAGTCTGAAGTTAGGAAAAAAATGTTATTTTCTGTGCATTTTTAAAGGAAATAATGAATAATTCAATTTTAAGGAAGGAAGCACAGGAACAATTGACTCAGCCTTACCTTTTCACTGTATTATTTATGCTGGCCATTATTTCCATAACAGATAAAGCTCTCTTTAAAGAACTAATACTTTTAGAACGATTGTTTTTAATTACAAAATCTCAAAACATTTTCCTAGAACTGAATCTCATTTTGTGAAATAAGCTTGATAAAAAAAGTAGGAAAAGACAAAAAAACCTAACATTTGAATAACATTCAACAGCAATTTTGGCCAAGGAGTTACAGACTTTGCATTTTTCTTCATATGAGCTGTTCTATTTACAGGAAGAAAAATGCTGGTCTGTGGAAAGAGAGGGGAAAGTCCCAACCTCTGAAAAAACACAGAACTTTAAAGTATTCTGCTTTATGCCTTCATTTTCCTTGGCCTTACACATCTCAGAGCCTGGCTGCTATTAGAAAGGTAAACTGAGACAGAGACAAATGATTTCTTCTACAACTCACGACTGCTTTTCACTCTGCTGTTCTCAATAAGTCAACTATAGTTCATGTTCCATATATAATGTATTATAGCTCTTCCTTGTAAAGAAACACAGTAACTGGGAGGGATAAAAAATTCTCACCCTCCCTCCAAATTATAAGCAAATTGTTATAGGTCTAAAGATCTTGTTTCCAAAATAATGGCTATTCATTCTTTAATTTTCTTTCCTTTTTTTTTTTTAGTTTTCTTTGTTGGTGTTATAATTCATGTTTTCAATTTCTCTGAAACAATGAGAAGCAAAAACAAATATAGCACTTTAAAAAATGAAAAGCTGGCTCTTGCAAAATACTACCAACCTGGCAGTTGGAGCTTTACAAATAATATCGAATATTGCAAGGAAATAAAAACTGAGAAAATAATTGTTAGAGAACATTAAAGACAAAATGCCTTAGAGGAGAAAAATTTTGTCAAGAAACCCCAGAATTTGAAGAGGACCAGCCAGCTTCTTCCTCTTGTCTCACATCCTGCACTTGTAACTTAATTGTTATTCCTGGGATTTGCATGCTGGTCAGTGCTAATTACAAAACCTTGTTGAAGATCCTATTTTTAACTCTGGTATTTTCTGTCTGCATTAAAAGAACAATACTAATATCCAGCCTAGACACTGATGAGGTCTAAAATCTTACCAAAATCCCTGTGTTCACTTGGAGAACCTTTACTTTCGTGACACTGGATACACAGGGATCTCATACCAGAAAAAACGAGCTCACTGAAAGCTCATGCATAAACAGACTTGACTTATGTCTTTGTTGGTGCAGTGCCCTTGCTGATCTCATGAAGACAATGGAATGTCAGAGAAATAAACAGCAAGAGCTGCTCATAACACCTTCAACACAAGGATTTCTTCCTTAAGGCACACAGATCTCAGCAAACACTGCTGGCAGCTTTCCCTTTGTTCATCGTGTTCCTGCTGAGCCCAGATGTTTACCTTGCTCCACTGCAGTCAGAAAAAGCACCAAAGGTTTCCTGATTTGCTGGTGGGCAGAGCTGTGTGAGCCCAGCTGGTCCAGCCCAGTGACAGAGCCTCTCTAGCTCCAGAGGGGAAGGAGAAGTGACTGCAACTCCATTTCAATGCCTGCCAGTCACAATTCTGCTGCACCTTTGAGTGAGGAGCTCAAGCAGCTTTCACAGAATCACAAGGTTGGAAGAGACCTTCGAGATCATTGAGTCAAACCCAGCCCTAACACCTCAACTAAACCCTGGCAGCCAGTGCCACATCCAGGCTTTGTTAAACACATTCAGGGATGGTGACTCCACCACCTACTTGGGCAGCCATTCCAAAACCTCATCACCCTTCGCGTGAAAAACTTTTTCCTAACATCCAACCTATATTTCCCTTGAGCCTGTATTTCTTTTGAGCCTGTCTGCATCATGTGGATCACTTCAGATCATTCAGTGCAGGCCTGTGCCATCACACACTATACTTCTGCTGGGCAGCCGGACCATCCTTTTTCTATTCCATAAAAAAATCTTTCCTTCAGTCAGGACTTTGGCATGAACAAGAAACAGGAATGCCCATGCTGAGAATTTCCAATGAATGAGGATTTCTAAAATGCAGGTGCTCAGCACTTTCTAAGGATCTTGGGAGGATATTCAGGGTAGGTACTTCTGGGCATGAGGCAGCTCAAGTCAGTGTTCAGACTGGAGCACCTTATCCCTCATTTGGACAATTAATGTGGTGAGGAGCTGTCATATTCCCCTGATGGAGCTGCAGGGATCCTTGGCACACAATCTTAAGGCCAAAGCTTGGCCAGCACAGGCATTGTCTGGGCCTCCTGCCCCAGCCCCAATGTCCCACTGCCCTCCTGACACCTCAGCCCATACAGCCTGTTTAAGGAAATCCTTCATTAGTTTAATATCAGGGGGAATCAGGTAATTCTTGCAGGTCTGTCATTTCCTAGATTGTACTCTCTGTGCTATAGGTACAATTCTTCTTTGTTGATTCCCATGAGGCTGAGCACGTGCTCAGACAGAGAAGAAGAACACCTCAGTTAACTGACTTTTTTGCCTACTGACTTTCATTATTAGATTAAGTTCTGATGTTTGGCTGTCAGAATTCATTCAATAAAAGAACACTGGGTATAAATTGCATAGTTGTGTCACCAATGATAATTCTAAAAAATTAAACATTTCTGCATATGAAAACAGTAAAAAAAAAAAAATCAGAATTTTTTTTCTGGCTTAAAACCAAAACATGAATTATCCCTCCTGCACTAGAAACAAATAGAACAATTAAAAGGAAAAACAACTTTGCTTCAGGGAAAAATTATTACCTTTTCTTAATCAAATTCATGAATTTTAATCAGTAATTGCCTTAATGTGTGAAGGGAAAATGGCAATTTTCAGAGCTCTTCATCCTGGAAGGATATTATATTATATCTTTCCCATTCTGAATGTCTTAGACATATTTTACAAGTGCCTACTGATACTTTAAAGTTAGGATTGAATTCTGTATTTAAATTGCAACCCATCTCCAGTTTCAGGTCATTGAGATACAAAAGGTCGTGATATTTGCCTTTCATTTTTCTCCTCTCAGAATACTAAAATTTGAGACTATAAAGAATGCTGTATGAAATATAATTTCTTGCCAATTGCATGAAGAATATACAGTGATTAAGTAAGTAGTTTGACCTGCATTGTTTAATCCTATTCACCTAGGATCACCTTCAAAAATTTGGCTTCTCAATGCAAGTATGAATATTTTAAAGAACACAGGAAAAGATTCAAGGTGAAAAATGGCCATGAAAGATGAGAATCTGCTTCATCTTTGGGTCAAAAACATTGTCTCTGAATAAAAACAATGAAAAGAAAATATATAAGTGACTTTTACGTCCAGCAGAGAATATTTTATTTTCAATGTGGGACCTGAGAACATAAAATATGATAAAAGAGAACGTGGGCTAGATGGGCTCCCTTCTCCCATCCCCACAAACTTCCAGACAGGTTTCTGAATAAAGCTTTGAATCCTAGTTCCACACAGCCCCTTTTTACTGTCCAAGTGAAGAAAGTAGACAAAGTCAGTAGATCTTGCATCTACTTTACAGCTGCTTAACACCTCCAGATGGATGAGGTCACAGGGCAAATGATATCCAGAGGCAGCATTTCTACTGAAATTACTGGATTCACCAGTTTATAGGAACTGAAATGCACCATTATTATCATCCAGTCTGACCTCCTGTATATTGACAACCACAGTCTTTTACCAACTTCTTCCTGAAGTGAGCCTCTAATATCTATTCCAGCTACCCTCTATCTTTGAAATAGGCCCATTTTGATTTTGGCAGATTAAGGAATGGATATTCTGTCTCATTCCTCAGTAAATTTCCAATTGGGCAAATCAGTCTCACTATTAAAATGTAATGTCTCAGTTCTAGGACAACATCAAGTCCCTTATTTTTCACGTACTATCAGTACACTGCCAAAACTTTGCCCATCACTTTTGCCAAGCACATATTGATGCCTCAAAACAAAAGCTGCCTTTTAGCATCCCACAGCAGGGACTCCTCAAACTCAGAATAGTCCATAAAAGTCACTGTGATAAGAAGTTCAAGGACAGTTCCTGCACAATTGACTGCTCGGGAGAGCAGCTCTGAGGGCTCTGAGGGGACACTGTCCCTCCTGTGCTCTCTGCTGCTCTTCCTCTGCTCATGTCAGGGGCTCAAAGCACATCTCAGGGTTTCATTACATGCAGCAACACACAGATACATCCCAAAAACACTGTCTTGTCTCAAAGTAACAGCACTGACTTCTCCCATCAGGCTCTCAGTGACCCACACCAGACCTCTGCCGGGGGACATCTCATCCTCCAAACACTGAACATGTGAAAATGTGTCTTCCTAACACTTCCACACATGTGTACATTCACAGCACCCAAAAGCCAAAAAAGCAGCTCGTAGCTGTGATATCTGTTCCCTTTCCCCCTAACTTCACCCCCTCAGGTGTGCTCACAGGCACAGGGCAGTGGCTGAGCTGGCTGAGCTTCCCCCTTTCCCTCCCTTGTCAAGCTCACAGGTCAGACACAGCCCTGCAGGGAAGGCAGACAGGGAGGCTGCTGGTGTCACTGGCCAGGGGTTCTGTACAAATCACAAACGGGACAGGAATGCTGTGGAACTACCTTGAGCTGTTTTATTTTCCAGCATCAGTCTCATTACATGGTTAGGACAATGGGAAGATGCCACCAGCTCACATCCCAGGCAGCAGACCAAGAATTTAATGTTACAACTTACTTTATAAGTTTTTTGACCAATCACACAAAGCAAAAGCACATTGACAGTAGTTCTATCCAA
>JAWWMS010000038.1:5794535-5820976 GCA_035048045.1 Chlorospingus semifuscus
CAGCAGCAGATAATCAATGTTCAAATTTTGTTCTTGAAGCTTCTCAGCTTCTCAAGAGGAAAAATATTAAAGAAAAGATTTTTCATAAAAGACGCCCGTGACAAACCCCAATATAGATTTGAAGAATCCCTGAGAATAAATGAAGTTTTCAGATTTTTTAAGTCTCTGGAGTCATTTTCTAATAGCACTTGATGCCTCAGGTTTTAGCTTTTATATTTTTCAGATTCTGTTCTGCTTTAGTGTGCAAGTTTAGGCTTCATATTAGGGGATAGTAAGCTCTCTTCATAGGGTATGGAGACAAAACAATTCCTTCTTTAGCTGGGACCAAGGACAGCCAATCCAGATCTCAGGCCTGAGAGCATAAACAACATGGACTAAAGAGAGAAAAACAAGTAGGATGGGACTTCATGGGCTAAAGCTGTAATTGAACAATTAGCTCCAATATTTAAATGGACCAAAACTTAGAAAAGTGTGAGACTGTGACCTGTTGTCCATTTTGTCGCCATTTCGGGTTGTGCTGCCCAAGGTGGATCTATTTGAGGCCTCTTGATAAATCCCTACTTTATTCTTTAGCTCTGTCTGGTCTCTGTTCTAGGTCAGCCCTCACAAGGCACCACACTGATGCCAAAGACCAGGAGAGAGAACTTTTGGCTAATGGGCACCTCAGGCAGATCCCCGGAGCCAGCCAGGGACAGCAGGAGCAGCACAGCCACAGCAGTGTGAATCCCAAAGGGGTCCCTGCAGGGCAGCAGCTCAGGCAGGGCAGGCTCTGACACTCGTGAGGAGCTGCTCAGAGGGGATGCAGGTCCCTGGGGATGTGCCATGTGGGGCTGTGCTAAGATGGGCTGCTGCTGCCAGTGTTAGCATGTCCTAAAACTCCCTTTGCCACAGCCATCCCCTAATCTGTTCCTTTCATTCACCTTTTCCCTCCTCTGTCTTTTTGTGGCCTTCAGCTGAGGCCAGCCCACTTCATCATTATTGATCTTATGTTTATTTTTCTATCTCCAAAGTCTCTGCAAGGATATGCTTTGTGCTGTGGGAGGAGAAGTCTGCTTGATGTGTAAAAAGGAAATGAGAACCTTCAATTCTAGCTGCAAATGAGCATATCAGCATAAGATATTGAATTGTCATTCAGCTGTTACCAAAGTTATAATAAACATCAGTAAAAGATGTTTTGGGTTTTTTTTAAATTATTTTGGTACCTTTCAATAGCGTATTCAGTAAAATTGAGAGCATATTGTACAAATTTACAAAAAACAAAACAAAAAAGTAAACAAAACCCAAAAAAACCCCTCACAAACAATCATACTAAGACAAATCCACCAAAAATAAAGCACATTTTAGGGTTTCTCCTTCTCAGTAATTTTTTTTCCACGGGGTTGGGGTTTAAAGGTATTAACTAATTA
This sequence comes from Chlorospingus semifuscus, assembly GCA_035048045.1. Lineage (NCBI taxonomy): Eukaryota > Metazoa > Chordata > Aves > Passeriformes > Passerellidae > Chlorospingus > Chlorospingus semifuscus. The sequence goes on from JAWWMS010000038.1 coordinate 5,795,942, forward strand.
CTACTTCAATGGACATTCTTTGACAGCAGTTTAAAAATCTGTTGTCATAGGAAGACTATAAGAGAAGTGGATTCCTGGAGAGCTAATTTCAAAAACAAAATGAAAAACAGACATACAAGAAAACTCTAAAGAGCTAGAGAATAAAAAAGTAAGCAGATATCTTAATGCATAGTTTTTTCTAATGGATATTTTCCAAATGAAAAATTCAGAGTATTAATGTTTTATTGTTGTGGGAATAGCTAGGTGTAAATCAAAAGAATGAGCTACTGCATACCATACTGAGCAGGTTAATTTTCCACTGAAGTAAAGTCAGTGGTTTCAAGAGCAATGTGAAGTCTGACTGTGTTAATGACAATTCAGTTATCAAACTGTTCAATTACATTTTGGTTGTTGTTGTGGGACTGCATCTGCATATTGATTTTATACAGTGCTTGCAATTGGTACTCCCCAGAAAAGTCTCATGTGCATTTTTCACCTGTAACAGCTCCACTCGAGCAGCAGAGCCCCTGAGTGAGGAGGAAGATGCTCCCTGTTACAACCCAGTCACTTTAATTTTCCTTTTTTTCATGTTCTTTTATACAAACACAGAAAATGCAAATATTGCCTTTACCCATCCCCATGTTCCAGGTCCCACATCCTCTTGCCATAGAGATCATCTACCACACTGTGTTTTCTAGTCCCTCCTTTAAACTCACTGTGTTGCAGCTGTTAAAGTGCTCCTGGCTGGTGCCTCCTGCTGGGGAAACCAGAGGAACAGTACCCAAATTTAAATTCAAATACCTGTTAAATAAACAAAACCCATACTGCCTAACACTGAACATAACAGTTCTGTAAGTATTCTGTAAAATGCCTTTCATGGACCAAACATCACTTGATTGGAAACTTTTCCTGACAAGAAAAATAGCTATACTGCTGTTCTACACCCAGAACTGTACTGAGGGGAAGGTTCAACCTTCATTTTGTACATTAAGCGTTAAAAAAGAGTAAAGCAAAACCTCTTCCACTACAGTTCCAGAAAGAGCTAGTGAGACTGCCAGGGAACTGACAGTCCCTATCCCAGCCTTCCTGAATGTTTCAGGTTAGATTATCAAACTCTCCTCAAATCCTACCCAGTTGTATGGTGGCATCTTTTTCTTACCAAGACAAAGACAAATGCTAGAGTGAAGTGTAGTGGAGACAGACATCATGGTTAAAAATACTGAAAAGAAATCTAAATGCTATTTTTCCTCTACTGGACCAGCTAATTGCAGTTCCATCAAACTCAGAGAAGCAGCACTCAATGTTGGGTTATCATTAAAAACATCCCCTTAGTAAAGGAGGTCATGTAGCAATAATATGATGAAGCTTGCTGACATTTGGATTACAAAATAGCAAATATGTTAATTCAAAAGGTGAAGCACACCAGAGCTTGCCTGAATCCTAAATAGTCCCCCATCAACTCTAAGGAACTAGAGGCTGAATGGATTGCAGTTTCTGTTACCTTCTACCTGCCCGTGATTAAATCTGAAGTCATTAGTTTCACCTAGAAAGACAGTCAAGTTTTCTGCTCCTCTGCATTTCCTTGGATGGGGAAGGATGGGAAAACAGACCTTGGGATTTACTTTGTGCATGGCACTTGAAACATGTGATTTGTGCTCTCTCCATGATCGCTGGTGGGACAGAAACCATCCTTTCACAGCTGATGGGCTTTCCCTCTGTTTGGTAACAGGTAGATTTTCTAGATATTGTGAAAGACATGTTGGATCTTCATCCTCCTATACAAAGTAATGGAAATGCCTCATGTTATATACACAAAAACAGACCCTACATGAGTTAAAATGTTAAAATATATTTTGTCCCCAGATTTTCCTCTAGTCAATCCTTGTTTTCCTTGTATATAGAGTCAACAATGTTTTTTTTCTCTCCTATTTGTTCTTTTGATTTCCTCTATCTCCATTTTGGCATAGTCAGTCTCTTCATCTACTTAGCTTCAATAACACACAAGTCTGAAAAGCCTGTAACCACAGACGGCCATGTTTTGGCTTCTGTGATAAGACAGAGTCTCCTAGGCTCATTTTAAAAGGATCTTTCTTAATGAATTTTGCTGCCTATGGTTTTCATGCAGTGCTTTTCTTTCAATGTTATAACAAATGCTTGTCAATAAGGGGAATTTGCCACTGAATCCTTGATAATGCCCTTTATTCTGCAGTTCTCTGCAGATTTGGAGTAATCCAGTTCTGTGTTCGTTCAATTAATGCTACTGTGCATTTCATGCTGGTCATCCAGTCATCTTAAGCTCCTCAGTGAAATAAAAGGAGCTTAATTTTCTATTGCCTTAGGATTTGGAGGTTTAAAAATGAAAGATAAAGACTTAATCCTCGATCAGTTTAGTGAAAACTGTTTTTCTTTACATGATATCAATCCCATAATTTCTGCAGTTTTAAAAAAATATTCAAATCATGGTTCAGCCTAAAGTCATGGGAAAAAACAAGAGGTACATGCACATCTTGCATAAAAACAGGTGAACAACTATTTATTGACTGACAGAGTTTGGTGAGGTTTTGCTTTGCTAAAGGTAGTGTTTGTCCAGGAACAGAGTAAATTTTGCAGATACAGATAGATATAGATATTTATTTACTTATTCAAGGTTGGGAGAACCCCTAAGCACATTCTAGCTTGAGTCTATTCCCTAGCCCAGGGCACAGCTGTTGAAATTAATGCAACCAACACAGTGTTCAGTGTCATTCCATAGGGTTCCTACAGCCTCCCACGAGAGCTGGGCCTGTGGGGATTTAACCAAACCCCACTGAAGTCAGCAGCAGCACTTTCAGGGGTCAGGACAATTCTGTGCCAGCCCCATGATGCAATGAAGCAGCACTGCCACCTCTTTTGTGATCTGTACCGCAGCACTGGCTCTGGCTTCAGTGTGCCACCCAGTGACAAACAGCTGCTCAGGAACAGCAAAACCAGGTCCTTAAAACTGGGCTACACTCAGGGTACAGCACCATGGTAAAGTTTCAGCAAAGTAATACATAAACCAGAAAGGAGATTTGTGACTTTGTGTTTCAAGTTAAGATACAGCAGGGCACTTTCTCCTTATAAGGTTGCTTCTGTGTGCCATTGATTTTGCAGTTTATTATTAAAGTGTCTTACAAGAGAAATGGCAAGTGGATTTGACACTGGGAGACATATTAATGGCATGAAACCTCAGAAAAATGGGCACTCTGATAGTTATTAATCAGACCAAGCTACAGCATGAGCCTCCCCTTGCTCCCCTTTGCTTTGACAAAGAAACAAATCCTCTGGCATCCTCCAACTCATTTTAACAGTTCCACAGCTGTGGATTTCCCTCCTGCTCACAAAACAAACTGCTTCTGCAAGAACTTTCACTGTGCTGCCCAAGCAGCACTCACACTTCATGACTCTACAATAGCATAATACATTAAAAAGTAATAAAAGCTTGTTCCTTTCTTTAAAAAAGAAAGAAAAAAAAAAAGTTACATTCCTGTAGTGAGCTGTGATTATTTCTAATTGAGGTGTCTGGAGAAGGAGGAGGACATGGCATTTAAGCCAATTGAGCCCCTCTATTCCAAAAGGCTTATTCCTAATAGCATTGAGGGAAAAAAATTGATTCTTTTGATCTTGTATTTTAATCTTAAATTTTAATTTGAACCATAAAACTTTAATAACTGTCCTCTAGGTTTCAAAGAGAACAGCACTAAGTATTTTCTGCCCACTGCATATTACACATGTAAAGTCAGATTCCTTTGTATCTGCAGGAACTGTGAGGGCTGCTTATTAAATTAGTAATGACCAGAAGTCAATGGCTTTCAACCTCTCAGAGTGCCTGTTGTATCTTAAGCCAAGAAAAATAAAATCACTGTTGTCCATGTAGAGCCCTTATTTGCATAAGCATCATGGCATTTTAAAATAATTATGCATATCGATTTCATATGGGATTTGGAAAAAATGCAGGATTTCCCTAATGAAACCTACCAGGTTTCACAAGGTTGAAATGCAAAGTAATTACTTGTGTCCTTCCAAGAGCTAAAAAACTGATAATTAATTTTATATGGTACAAAGAAACATATACCAGCTGGTGCAATAATTCACTATACAGCTGGTAAGCAACAAATTCTCTGCTATGAGCCCAAGAGGAGAGGAAGTGAGCTCTGTTAAAAGGCAATTATTGCAACCTGAACAGTTGTCACGGCGTACTTAGAAATGACCAACAGCTCTATTTTGCAAATCAGAGATTTAATTTTTATCTGAGCAGGAAGGGAAAACTGTTCTTAAGTTCTCCTGACAGAACAACTTCCCAAATTGCAGTAATTTATGAGCCAGCTGACTTGGTGCAATGTGCCTGTCTGTCCTGCCACACGACAGAGGGTACCTGAGCAGTGTGCTGCCTTCTGCAGCACGTGCAGTGCACAGACCCACACTGCACCTTTGGCTTTTTTCCACTTTCAGTGGCAGCAAATGTTATTCCCACTGATGGCATAATTACCCAGAATAGAAGCATCCACAGAAGAAGTTAAACTCTGCTTCATTTTACAGAGTCAGCTGTTTGCCTACAGTTCTTAGTTTAAAAGGCCAGGAAGGTTTCCAGTGTTTGCAAAATGTGTTACTATGAGGAGGTTAAGGCAAAAAGAAAGGATCTTTCTGAGGATATAAAGACCTCTTTCATTTCAAATTTCCTTTAATGCATTTTCTATTCATGAAGCAATTGACTTGCATTTTCCAGGCAATAAAAAAGGGGGAAAAAGACTTTTTGGTAAGTGATTCTACACCTGCATGCTATTTTTAAATCATTTGCTTGTCTGCAAGGTCAGACAGCCTTATAGAAGGCTCAGACTTCAGCCAAACTCAGAAAGCATTATTCATGACAATTTTTACCCAAAACTATGAGTTTTTCTTTCTGTGGTTACTATCATGTAAGATTGGAAAAAAATACTTATGGTGTTTAAACCAGGGTGAAGAATGATGTACAAGCACACTCTGAGGCTTCTTATTGCTGTGTCTCCTGTCTGTGTCTCTACCACACCACCAGCACAGCACTTAGTGCCAGGAACACCACTGCTCTCCCCCCAGCATCCTGCTGTCAGCTTTTATGGAGGTCAGCAGGGAGAACAAGGCTATGGCTGCACCTTCTCATCCCCTCCAGCCCCAGGGCAGCTCAAACCATGCCTTGTTACCCGCATCACGGTGAGGATTACTGCATAAAGCTGCTGGAGTGCCACTGCAGGGACATCAGACCTTACAGACACTGGACTCAGTCAAAGGCTGAATGAAGGCATCTTTGGTTTAAAAACATCCACTTAGAATAAAAAGTTAAAATCATTCTATTGTCTCTTATAGTACTGCAAATAAAGATCGCTATTTCTGAAGTAGGACAGTTCACTTAGCTGCTTTTCTTAGCATATATCTTCATCTCAATATATTGCATTAAGAGGCTTGCTCCTGAATCCTTCTCATAGCTCTTCCTCTGGATGTCTAAGCAGAAGACACCCAGAAGGGAAATTTTTAAGACACTGGAAGATGATGTTAGAAAACAGAACACGCTGTGTTGTCAGGAGATGGAAAATAATATTGTTAACTTTGGTAATTATTTTACCTGAACCACAGCCCCAGTGAAATGGTCCCATTGTTAAGAGATCTATTGAAAAAATCAGTCATAGCTGATAACCTACACACACACACACTCCTCAAGGTGCAACCCACACCTGCTGAGAAACACTAAGGGATTTGGCATGAGAATTTCACTGAACCCAAGGGGGATTTCTGAGAGGTACCTTTTCACACACAGATATAGATATACCCATCTCTATGTGTGTGTGTGAATTGATTTTGGTATGAATACTGTTATCATGAATCTACAATTAAGTCACAGTTACAATTGTAGCAAATCCTATTAAATCAGTTCTTAAATACTCAATTAGTCAAGTGCTGCTAAATTCCTTTGAATCCTTACCTTTTGTATCCATATCCTTTGCACCCTTACTCTTTTTCAGCCAGTATCCATTCAAACCATTCAAGATTGATTCTAATCCTATTTTCCAAGGTATGATTCATCTGTGCACTAAGAAATAGAGTGAACCTTGCCACTGAACTCTGCTAAGTTGCACTTCCACAAATTTACAGTGATTCTCTCAAAGGGGACTGCAGATCAGGTGGGAATGTCTAAGTACTGGAATACTGCAACCAAGCAAGGCTTCCAAGGGAGAGAACAACTGCTGACTTAAGGCTAATGGACAAAGACAAGTTTCCAGCTGCAAAGTAGTAACTGAGAACAGGTAGGATTGTGTGAAATATTAATTGTTCAATTCCACCCCAGCAATCAGCAGCAGAACTCCTCTGCTCTTGCTCTCCCCGCTCTGTGATCCTGTGCATTGTGACACGTTGGCTGTGCACTGACAGAACACCTGCCTGCAAAGGCAAAGCTTTCCAAATTCAAAGCTTGTCAAAAGCATCAGTTATTGCCTGTACACATTTGATTTCATTCTGTCAAAACCTTAGGCTGATGTACATTACCTGGTGCAGTGCAACACTGACATGAAAGCTGTCACTGATTTTCTACCTTCTCTAAAGTTGATTTAATTATATTATATTTAAGAACATGCAGCTAAGATAGTAAAAAAAATCCTAGACTCATTAATTTCATCAAATTCTATTACCAGAAAAATAGCTTTTACTCTTAACCAGCTTCAGATAGGAATACTACATTTCTAGGCTAAAAAACTCCTTTTTTTTTTTATTTCCAAAGGCATTCGCACAGAGAGCATTTTAATTTTCCACACTATAGCTGTGTTGACCTTCCAGACCTTGCAAAGTAAAGTATTTATGATCCCAGAGTTTTTTTATGGTATTGTTTCAATATTTTTGTAACATTTGTATTTCTTGCTGATGTTTTTGGCATTAAAAATCACTCAAGCTGTGCTGAAATATAATGATATTCGCTGAACCATAGTATGGAAGGATAATTCAGTTCAGGGAGGTTGTTCTAGCTCATCATGTACACAAAGGCTTGAAAGAAAATGCAGAGGATTCTCCGTTCTTGACATGTGCACTATTCAATCTCTCTTTAAAAAAAATAATGTGACACAGAGAAGACTTCAGTTACATATCAAAATATGCAGCTTTTGTCTGCAGAGCCAGGCAGGCAAAACAAGTATCCAAAATGCACACATAAAAACACCTTTTATGGTCTTGCCAGAAACACACTGTCTTATAGATTCAACTGATCATGGAAAACTCAAGTCTGTAAGAGCACCCTTTTTCTTTTCTTCCAGTAGCAGAGCCTGTCACCCATTAATTCATTGCATCTCAAAATATTATAAGCAAGTCACAAAATGTCACTGTGTTAGTTTTCCTACAGGCTATGCTGTGTCTTACATTTATCCCCAATTTTTTTTAATACCTATAATCCACTCCCTCTTTTCTCTTTTTCTTGTCTTTTCTGTGGTCTTTAATGGCAGAGGTGAAACTCATGTGGAGAAAGACAATTCTGCCTCATCTCTATAATTTTGATGACTTCTATAATGCCATGACTCTATAAACTTCATCCATAGTCTCTCTTGAAGCTGACAATTTTGCAAACTCCAAGGAGAAAAGTGTCAGAAAATCAGACGTAAATCTCTGCTTTTTCAGGTTGGAAAGCCACTTCCACCTTGAATATCCACAGGCTGAGCTGCCCAACTGTATGCTAATTAAATACAGGCTTTCCAGTCTTCCAATCACCTCTAAAATAAGACTACACAAATGCAGAAAATCTGTCTTGGCATCAAGTGCTAGGCTGCCAATTTGGAGTTTACATTGCTATGAGGCACAAATTTGCCCCTTTATGACAGTGAACCCTTTCTTTTGACTGAACACCTGGTCACATCTGTGTCCTGTATTTCTGAGCAACATGAAGGGCACAATGGCCAGTCTTGTAGGAAGAAAAGGAAGTAATCCATAAAGATTCCAACATGGCATGAGTTCAGATGACTTATTACTGTGATGTATAATATGAAAAGCAGAGAGTGAGACTTAGCTGAGCATGGGTCCTGAACTCTGCCATTCTATTTTATACAGGATGCTTTCAATAGAATTTCTCTCTAAGAGTCAACTTCCAATGAGAAAACCTTCACAGACCCCACGCACAGGATGTCTAAAATAAGAGTTCAGAAACAAGAGTTAAGAAATGCTTTAGAATCCTGTTGTATTTATCACACTTGATAAGGTTAATATGTTATATCTCTGAAATATAAATTGATAGACAAGAATAGGATCAGCAACCCAGTGGGGGCAAGAAGGCAGAGCATTTGCAGCATTTTAAGTGATTAAAAACGGACTCAACTCTAAAATAGATCTATATTTTTATGGTTTTCCATGAGGTATTTAATTAAAAGTTCTCATCACAATTCAAAAATTTTAATGAAAAATATAATCAAAATAGATTCCCAACTCTTCAAAGGAATTTGATATATTTGTGAATAAGGATTCATCACAGGAAGCAGCATAAACCCTGCATGCCAAGGTTTTTTATTTCATTTTCTATCCCAGTCAAGCATGATTTTCTCATGCATTATGATTACAAAAGTAGATACATTACAGATAATTTCCATTTCCCCTCATGAGTTTTTATGGATCAATTTTGTAACAATTACAGAATCCTATAAATTGTGCAAAATTAGGTGTTCAGCTACCAGTCTAAAATAAACTGCCAGGAGCCTTAGCTTACTTTGAAGCTTGATACAAAAACATACTGGGGTACAAATATTTGCCTTTTTGTTTGATTGTTTGATTTTTAAAGCCTGGAGATACAACAACATTTGTTGAATGTATGCTATGAATAGTCAGATTTCTACATCTACATATTACACACAAAAATTGTTTTGTACCATAAAAATATCCCTGTGGGGAAATGCCACCAGTCATGATGCTCACAACTCCTTCATATATGCGTAAAATATTTGGCCTGCTTTATTAATAGCTTCACTTCCTACATGCATGATTTTCTGATTTCATTTGATAAGTGGGCTCCTTATACCTGCTGTAATAGAGAAGCTGGGAAACAAATCAAGATTAATTATTGTATATATGTTTTTTAAATATCAAGGCTTTCAAATAATTTTCTATTTTAGGCAGACATGAGCCACCATTTTTGAAGGTTTGAGTTTGACCACACTGCAGGTGACCTTGTGATGACAGACACATCATCATCACCTCTGTTCTAAAGGGTGACTGTCCTTAAGACACAACCAGCTCCTTCTCAGGAGCTTCCACTTGCATGAAGCAATACTGATCCAAAAATTAGCCTAAGAAAGTTATCATGAATTTGCATTGAAATCACATCCTATCTCATTTTAGGGCTCTATTTAAAATCTGTGTGGGTTTTCCTCCATGCCTCCTGTAGATGCTCCTGGAATCAGGATCTGTGTAGAAAGATGTTCTTTACAGATTATAATCTCAATAAATCTAATCCTGCTTTTAACTGGCTGCACATGAGCTGCTTCTTTTCTTGCAAATATACAAGACTAATGAAGTCTTATGGACAAAACCCTGTGCTCAAAGAAATCACTAGAAAAAGAACAGCTTAAGTGCCACTCTGTATTTCAGTTTTCCAGCTGGGATTTGGTTGGTTTATCAGTTATTGTAGAACAGTGAAAAATGGTATTCATTATGTGGAAAAGTAAGATTGCTTTTCTTCATAAACTTGGCTTTGTCACAACTATGTACCCATTTGTTATGAGTAAGATTGCAAAGAGACCATCAAGTTCAGCAGCAAATCCAGGGTATTATTTTCAGCTGGAAAACTTGTGTCTAGCTTTAGTATAATTCAAATAATGTCCACTTTTATGATTACAACAGTAAGAACTAATCACTGGTTGACATTTTTACCCAAGTGTGGATTCTGAGGACTAAAAATTTGCCAAAAAGTCTATAGCTTCTATCAAAATTCTTCTGGGGAATAATTGCTGTTCATTGTGACTTTGTGAATCTATTTTCTGTGTTAAGAAACAGGGATGGAGCTGTTAATCACATATCTCTGTCCTTCACCTTTCTAGAAAGCTTCACTTCTTATCTGCAAATTCTCTAAATTTCTACAGTGCCATCATTCCTCAAATTCAGTCTCTGTATTGAGCCTTCACATTTCTTTTGAAAATGAAACTGAGGCTCTCACAACCCAGCTTTAACTTTGCAAATTCCATATTCCCTGATTCTCTTCCACAGCCAACAGAGGAAGATAAGGAAACAGCGTCAAATTGCACCAGGAGAGATTTAAATTTGATGTCAGGAAAAATTTCTTCACTGCGAGGGCTGTCGGGAGCTGGAACAGGCTGCCTGGGGAACTGGAGGAGTCCCCATCCCTGGAGCTGCTGTGTACATGGGGACATGCTTGAGAGGTGGACTCAGCAGTGCTGGGTTAACAGCTGGATTTTGCAGTCTCAAAGCCTTTTCAAAGCTAGACGTTTCTGTAATTGTGTGATTGATGTTCTGTGAACACCTCCATGAAGGGAGTTCTGCTATCTGTACAGGGGAATTAGCTTCTCCAGGAAAATGTACACATTGTGTGTCATTCTATTGAATGTTCAATCACAGAAATGCTTTGGAGTACTTGCTCTACATGTCCTCTCCCTCACTCACAAATAACTGCTCTGCATTTGTACTTAAAAATCAAAATTTTTTATGTACAATGAATGTCACTGATCGTTCCAGTACCTGCTCACAGGACCCTCAGGTTGAGTAGGAAAACCACTTACGCAAACACACTTAACCAACAGGAGAAATTTTAGGATTTATGCAAAAAGACAGAGCAGTACTTCCAAACCAGTCATTCCATGGCTTCAATGTTCTTTCAGTAAGGTTTTCATTACGTCATGGCACAATTGCTGCCCAGTTTCTATATATTTTTTGGGAAGCACTAAGTGAAAGAAAACCACCATTTCAAGGCACCAAGTGAATACATAGCCTTACTGGAGCTTTGTGAGTACATTTAGGGACTGGTTTAATTCAGAGTCAAAAAGGGGCTAACAAACTTGCCATTTTATAAGGTTTAATCTGAATACCTGCCCCTCATATTTCTGTTTCGGGAGATATTTACATTATCTCTTCAGCGCTACTCTAACCATCAGGCTGACTGTTCCCTGCAGCTCTGCTGACTCAAAATAATGACTTGTAGGGGAGCTCTAATGACAGAACAAGGGGCAATTACAGACACAGCATGAGCCTTGGAAAAACTGTGTGATGTATTTTGTGCAGTAGATTGACCCTGTACTCGAGTTCATTTGGGTTCTGCTGCTGTAGATCTGGCCTATGCCTGAAGGTATATGGCTTGTTCATCTCAATATAAGAAGACAGAACAGATTAGATCAAATCAGACCATTCAGACAAAAGTAAAACTGCTGCAGTGCTGGGACAATAAATGATAGCAGAAATATGTGACTCCAAAATATTCCTTTGCCTATATACAGTAAGATCTGAGGTTGTAAGAACAGATTACTCAGTAATTTTTAAAGTTGATCTGCATTTATGAAAAAAGAGAAGGCAACTTTTTTCCTTAGATGTCCAGTGTCACACTTTCCATTTAGGATGTTCATCAGCCAAAAGCAGAGGACTGAAGCATTGTGCACCAGCTCAGAATGGAAACTCCAGTTCTCTTCAGTTGCTGACTGCTGCAATGCAAGACAGCAGTAACTAATTTTAGTCTGGAAATGGAAATGGGTAAAAGGCAGATGTTTAATCTTGGAACACTTGAACATGAATTAAGAAGATCGAGAGAGAAGGTTCCAAAACATCCCAGCACTGCTCAGTGTCAGACACAGCAGCATCAAAATGCGTTTCTCTTGCTCTCAAACCTTAGTGTTGTTTATGGGAAGAACTCTGCCAGAGATGAGCACCTAGAAAACACCAGGAGCCAGCTCCCAGCCCTCCCTGCTGTACCTGCCATCCCTGCAGAGGGATTTCAGAGTGGCCATGGCCCCCTGGCATCACTGCCTCTGGAGTGACAAGGATGTCCCTTTCCCTTTTAATGATTACATGGCCCAAAGGAAAGGCAAAGGACAGAGGGATTTTTTTCATCCCATTTTTACCCAACAAGCTTTTGATCTAACAGCTTCAACAAGGCTAAAAAAAAATACTTTTGAGACTGTCTGGAGAAGATTAATTTGCTCACTGATCATTTTTTCATAAGCAATTAGTCACAATTGCTACAAGGAGGGGAGAAGGAAAAAGATCTAGAAAGCAGATTAAAGAAACAAACCATAGCAAATTTCATAAAGTCTCTGCAAATGTCAAAACCTTGTCAATCCTATAATTGCCTATGTAAATATCCAGGTTTATTCCCAGAGGCTTAACAGCTTCCATTTAAGTAGAAAATACCTGAATGTATAATAATTGCTTGTTCATTTTACATGCACTATAGCTCGTTAAAATAAAACCCATACACAGCTGGATATCCAGTACTTAACAGAGATTTTATAGCACATATAGATGTTGTTGAATTTAGTTGACAAAAACTCACTAAGGATATATTCCAAAGTCTATCAGAATTTTAGCTTCTTTTAATTTTACCAGTGACAACTAAGAGTAAATATACTGCAAATATAAGGTGGAGGAAGCATTATATTTTCAAGCATTGCTTAGATATGTAAGAATAACCCAAAAAGTATTTTCAGACACTTAGGCAGCTCACTCCTGCAGAAATCAGGAATATAACACAGTCTTGTACAATTAGTAGGTCCTGTAAATTCTTTCCAATCCCTTCAGCAAAAGAAATCTTTCCAAATAGTTAGTGGGGAAAAAGAAAAAAGAACAAAAAGCATTTCAATTGCAAACATAAAACACCAGCTCAGTTAAATAGGTGGAAGGGACAGCGTTATCAGTGTGGCCATGCTATATTTGAATACAGATTGAAATGACTGCAGCTTGACATGAAATTTCAGTTCTCTGTATGGCAACTGAAGTATTTTCCTCTTTCCTCTCCCACCTCCAGTACTTGAAACCCTTTCTCTTCATCTGGAACATTCATTTCTCAGGGAAGCAGGGATGGCTCCATGTCACAGTCCCACACCTGCAGCTGCTCCTTCCCCTCAGATCCCTGCATGGAGCCCCAGAGAATGATGACACACAGGCAGCTGAGAGAAAGCCAATGGTGTTACTTGAGCACCTCAAAGAAAGTGCCTCAGGTTAAGAGTTCTGCTAGTGGGGAAAAGATTCTTAATGATTCAGGCTTTGGTCAGGCAGGCAGAACCCCTTTCTGCCCCCTGCATTAAGCACTGTGCCTTTGGTTGTTGTACACCACACAGAGACCAGCACTTCACTGTTTGAAATACTTCCTTGCATATCACCTTCCTTTTCTAAAAATAAACAATCTGGTTCTTTATTGTCCAGCCTGAAAAATATCCACAAGCTGTCAGTTGGTCTGACTCATAGGCATAGACCTAAACAATTCAAAGAAGAATATTTTTTTATAGCAAACAAAAAAGTTCAGCCCATACATAGTTCTATCAAAACAAGAAAAATCACATAAAGTAAACCAACAAAACAAAACAAACCCCCACACAAGCAACAGTATTGTAAAAACACCAACTCAACGTGTATCTGAAACTTCTGATTAACTTACAGCAACACCAAAGCAGTATTGGTGGAATGCAGTGCTCTGATTTCAGATTAGATGCCAGCAGAATAAATCTGAGCACCGAGTCTGACAGTCACAACATTTTAAAAGTTTTTCACATGCTCATTACCCCGCCAGTGATCTGACACAGCGCTGACACTCTGTCATGGCCTACTAAGCAGAAGATGGGGAGGGCGGGGGGCTTGCAGGAGGTCTTGTCTTTTTCTCCCAGAAAGGAAGTGGCAGAAAGAGGCAGGTTTTCCTAAAACTCAGGCTTGTGTAAAACTACATTTGTTCAAAAGTGGAGTGATGCATGGGGTTCAGAGCCCCTCAGGGAAATCATCATTACAGAGGTGGGATGTATACTGACATCTAAAAATAACACAGCTTTGGTGTCAGATGCAGCCCCTCTTTCTGAAACGTGCCCCTGCTTTGACTTCAAGAGAAAACACTCAGATCCTCAAAGGCCTCTCTCCTGAGCTAAAGAAAATCTCCATTATCATTTGGCAGCAAGAGATTTGACATTCTCTCTGCATGTTCCTGCTGCTGGAGGGCACGAACATTAGACCTGCAAGCACAACACACCTATGCAGAAAGGCAGTAACAAAAAGTGCTCTGAGGGGAAAAGTTGTATTTTTAACAAATCTCCCATGACCTATTTTGATAGGAAAATTTGAAAATAAAAGTTGGAGGAGGGGGGGAAATGCCAATCCTATCACAAAATATTCCCTGCAAGGTATCCAACCTCATTTGTTGTTTCAAAGGATGACTGTATGAGCATTAAAAGGCAGAAAGTATTATCAGGGCAATGACCTCTCTAATGCTTTATAGATTCAAAACAAAGCAGCTTTATTGATATGATTTTAAAGAGCTCTCAGAGGCACAAAAAGCAGTTGCTATAGGAATAAATAGCAGACATCCCTTAGAGAACAACAGATGGCATTCAAGGTGACTTATCTCCCAAACAGGTAAGTGTTCACTTTCACTTATTTGTAAATAGCCATCATTTATCCTGGTCTGTTCAGTGGGTCCCAGTGGTGTCACCTGCACCAATGACTGAAAGAAACAGATGACAAAAATAAAATGCAGAAGTGCTAGTTTAACTTCTTTTGCCCCTCAGCATATCTGAGACCTGAAGTGCTACATAAAGAAAACTGTGAAAATAAAAAGTAATGGTACTCTTGATAAAAATTATGCATTCCAGTAGATTTTGAATACAGCATCGGGGAATCCTAATGTCCTTTATTTCCTGCTGAGATTCTAGTCTGAAAAGAACTTACCTCACTAGAACATCTGGCTAAAAACAAGTTTTGTAAGTAGCCTGGATATCAAGAATGAGCATTAGCAGCTTAAGTGGAGATGCACAGCTGCAAGTTGCTTATTAAAATGCTTTATCATTCATTAAGTCCCCATGGCAGAATCAGAGGAGCTGGAAGACCTTCCAGGCTGTTCTTAGAGAGTGGTTCACAATCAGCATTAGAGACAACTCAATTAAAGTGAAATCATGTCTCAACTACCACAGGAAAATAATTCAACAACAACAAAAAACCACCACCACACAAAACGCACACAACCAGAGATTGTTGTCTTCTTTCCAGTAAAATAAAGCTAAGACCTCCTGAGGACCTCTCAAGTGTTGATTTCTCGGATTATTGCAGCATGAAAACAAAAATCACCAATTATTTTTTACCAATCACAAAACTACAATGAAGAGAAGGACTGGTAGTGTTGAGGACTTCATGTGAATGAACACAAGACATCCTTCAGCAGATGAACATTGCCCTCACAACAGTGCCCCAACCAGCACAGAGCAGTAAAGATTTCAGAGAAGCATCACCCAGCCATCAGCAGTGCCACCACACTGATAAATCACACTCCATATTTCAGCTCCTCTCCTCTCTGCTTTTTGCACCATTTCTGAACAGGGAAGGACTAGAAAAGCATCTATGAAAAAAACAAGCAATGCCAGAAAATATTGGCTTTTCCATAACAAATTTTTAAAGAGCACTGAAAATGCTCATTGTTTACCAACATGAAGATGTGTTTTGGTGATAAGTTTCCATACTGCAGACAACATCTTCTACCCTCCCTCCCAAAATGTTATTCATGATATATTAGCATTCAAATTCATCTGTCAAAATGATTGTTGATGTAGTATAGAAAGGCTATATCATCTGCTCTGCAGTTTGCCTCAGAGCAATTTTGTTTCAGATATTTACATAACCAAAGATTATGACATCTTTTCCAGCCCTTTTGATGTATCTGTCTGCAAGATGTCAATCAGATTAATTCTAGCTAGATTCTTTCCTGATAGCCAAGAATAGCTGTGAGGCATGAAGCAGTCATTTTGCCAAGGAGAAAGTTTGTTTTCCAAAAAAGACCCCTGACAAATCATTTGAAGCAGAAAACACATTTACACAAGGATGAAAAATGTGGGCTTTATTATCCTTGAGACCCAGGATGTAGTGGATTTGAAGGCAAGCACAAACACTGGTAGAAATATCTTTAACAATATCTTAAAAGTTGTAAAATATCTCCTATAGCTTATATCAAATATCTTTGGGGGTTTTTTGTATTTGTTTTTTTGTTTGTTTGTTTTTTGGGTTTTTTTATGGCTAGTCCATATAGTGATAGATGCAAACTGGAGAAAAACATATGCTAAAGGATATAGAATTGGCCAATATTCAGACAAAACTTGCAAAGCTCAACTATTTCCAGATATTCTTGAGATTTGTCAAGGTTCACAGGTTACACAACTTAAATGTCCACAAAGCTCCCCCTTAACCCCAAACTTTCTCTCCATTTTGCCTAACACTCTCCTTCCACCACAGTAAGAAGAATGGAACAGAGCTTGCTGACATTGATGAAAATTGTCTTTTAAATTTTGCAGCTGATGCAGGAGACAAAATGGACAAAGCCACTTGTTCTTTGTTAATATTAAGGCTGCTTTGTGCAGTTGAATAAGTGAAACAAGATGGTAATACAGAGGAAAATTCTCATAAAGGTCAATATCCAAGCACAGAATGAATTGATGTAGAGTAATTGTCTACTGGGACCTTACAGCACAAAACACAAAAAAGTTTTTTAGAGAGAATATGTTTGTATATAAATTGGTGCTGGAGAAGAAAAAAGACTGAGTAAAAAAATAGAGCAACAACCAAAATTACAGATTAAAGGACCACATAGAAAGAGAAAAAAAAAAGCAGTAAAAGAAGGATTGGCATCTTAGACATCAGCAAAAGGAAATATGGACAGTCAAAGGCAATGCAGCAGATGAACTAACAAAGGACTAGATCCAAATCCCAAACTAAGGCTCTAGAAGAGACCAGATGAAGAACCAAATAATTAATGAGAATTTCTCCAAGCCTTTCATTCACCTCTTGCTGCTGATGGGTGAGTAAATTGGATGCTCTTTACTATCAATAGCTGGATATCACAGACTAGTGGTGGAAGTGAATTTGACGTACAAACATTCTCATAGCTGAGCTTTACAATCCCAAATATATTACATTTTCAGAATTATTTTGCAAAACTTCAAGATCTTCCAGAAAACAGATGTCCTGTTTGTCTAACAACTCTCAGTGCCAGGAAGAGGTTACAGAGCAATCATAAATCAGATACAGGACATCTGCTGACCCTACTTGCTTGTCCATTGATAAATGTATCATAGTACAGATAGAATTCATAGTCTCTACAAAGACCAAAGTTAAATTTTGTCTCAAGCATTCTTGCCCTCAATACAGTAACTACTGTCATTTCCAATCACCTGTTGGCTCAGCTGTCAGGTTTTAATCACTCTCTGTAATTTTAAAGCTTTTTTCTCCAGCGTACAGCACCTGACATTATGTGAATCATACAGATGAAGGACAAAGGTATCTGGCTGATATTAAATGCTGTCACTCAGCTGGGGCTGGGTGGATGCCAACTGGTCAAATTCTCCAAAATCTTTGAACAGATGCTGTGGCTATTCCAGCTTTATTTCAATTTCACACTCTTCCTATATATCCTGACAGCTGGTTTTGACAGTCTGCTCTCTTCTTCTCAGCTCTCATGTCAATCTCAGATGCATAATAGCTGGATTAGAGCTTAAACAATAGTGATTAGATCAGGTAGAAGAGGAAGCATGGTGGCAATAAAAAATAAGATACTTCAGTAACCCTCCAAACTCTAGCCACTTCAGCTGAAAGTAAATTTCCTTGCTGGAACTCATCCAGCAAACAAAAAATTATTCAGAAGAAAACAGTATGAATTTTATCAAAGCTTGGAGATATCTTATTGGTTTTGTGAGGTTTTTTAAAATCACATTAATATTAATTTCCATGAAAGAGTTTCACTGAACAATTCTATCTTCACAGTCTCAGTATTTAGAAGGGTCAACAGGTTACAGTTACATCACCTTACCCTTGGCAGTCCTCTGTGAAAAGGCCCTGCACCCTGCAAGTCATTTGATGCAATTTAGCCCTCATTAAAATAATGAAGGCCCTTGCCTTTGTAAATCATTTTAACACAGGTTAAATATCAAATAAATAATCAGAACGAAGATTTGTGGATTAGACCCCATCACATTTAAGCATGCCAAGGAGTGCTGTATGCTGTCAACAGCAAAACACAGCCCCACATAAACACTGCTCTCCTCCACAGTAGGGACGGGGGTAATAGCAGAAATGCATTTTTGCCATCTGTTAAATTCACACAAACAAGAACTGAAGATTTTTTTTTCCAGAAATGCTGGCTGTACATTTAAAAAGGTAGCCTCTACAATCCTCACATCCATAATTAAGTTTGTGGGTAGGCTGAAGAAAAGACTTCCATTTGCAGAAAAGCTCAACAGATGGTATTGTGTATTAAAGAAGAAGCATGTGAAAACTATTTGAACAAATGGCAGATGTGTCTGTCAACCTTCTCCTGTGCCATTACAGATTGGCATTTAAGCTATTATTCAGACTCCCAGAATTTCACAAAATTCAGGATGGGCAATAGCCATCCAGGCCAACAGGGAGAGGCTGCTGCACTGCTGGGGACAGGAGTCACAGCTCCATACAACACAAACGTGCACGAAAGGAGTCACAGCTCCATGCAACACAAACGTGCATGAAAGGAGTCACAGCTCCATGCAATGCAAACGTGCATGAAAGGAGTCACAGCTCCATGCAACACAAACGTGCACGAAAGGAGTCACAGCTCCATGCAACACAAACGTGCATGAAAGGCAGCTGCAGCTCATGGAACATCCAAAGGGAAAAAACCCCACCCAAGTGCTCTCCCTTCACCCCCAGACCTGGAGTATTTTGGGAGTATTCAGGTACACCAACTGCTCTTGCTGTAACCCTCTGCAAAAGTACATCTCTTTAATCAAAGGCAGTGTAGATGAATGGATTCCTCAACAAGCAGAGTTTAAGCAGAGAGCCCTTCTCAATGATAACATGTTCTGCATCTTCTGAACTATTGGCAGACAATTGCTGCAAGTTTCTCCTACTAAACTGCATCTTCCCACTTTCATGTACTCATTGGAGATTAAATTCTAAACTTGAAGAGCTAATTTCTTTAATGCAGCTTTTCCTCTTCAATTTCACATACAATACTTCTTTTCTGCTATCATCTCCAGCTACTTTAGGGGAAAGTGTTTAAGCCTGTAGCTAAGTGGGCTGTTTTTCTAAAGAGTTAATTCTGCACAGATTCCTGCTTTCTCAGCAGGTTTCAAAGAAAATGGGTGCACAAATGTGCCTGTAAATATAGATTAACACATTGACATCACATTCTTATCTTAAAATTGAGTATATGGAGTTTGCAATTTTGCTTGTATTGCATAGACTGTATCACTGTATAAGAGGAAACCTTTTGTTTCTTTAATAGCTTCAGTTAGTCACAAAGCAAGTAACAGGTAAGTGCACCAACCCAAAGATCACACGCAGCAAAATTAGTTTGCATTGACTTAAAAGGGTTTGGATTGTTTACACTAAAGCAAGTCTGTAAGTGAGCACACAGGATCAATTCACAGCTCTAAATGAAGATCCAAAACTAACCAGGAAGGCAGCAATTTGAGAAATAAACTACAGTACTTTCAGTTCTGCTGTTGTGCTTTGGGGTTTGGTTTTGCTTGATTTTAAACAGAGCAGACAAAATGCTAGAAAATACCTGAGAACACCTTCAAGTTCACCATGTTCCTGCAGCTCCAGCTGGTCAGCAGCAGTGCTGTGCACTGAACAGGCTGGCACCAGAGATGGCACAACATTAACTACTGCTAGTTAGACAATCGTTCAAGTACAGAAAGTAATTTTCAACAGTATATTCTCAAAACAATTTCTTTTGTAACTGACCTTAAAACTTTTTGCTTTATTTGGGATGATATCAGGGCTTTAGATCAAATTACAAAAGAATGAAATATTGATTGCTAACTAGGAGCAATGGAAGTGTTTCCAGGAATGCATGGCTGATAGAAGGTATTAAACTTTGCTGTTTATCTCTGTTTACATTTTGAAATCTTTTTTTCTTAGAAGAAATGGCTTAACTTGGTAGTATGACCAATAAAGCCATATCAGGGCAAAGCATAAATTGTATCTTAAAAATTGTTATCTTTGTCTGCACTAAACATGTGGCTTTCTCCCTGAAGATCAAGTGCTGAGTGACACTGAAACAGTGCAAATACAGCATAGACAGAGCTGTTCCTAGCCAAAGAATTAAAAAGGCAGCTGATAATTAAATTCTTTCTCCACCAAATCAAATAATCAAATCAATTCTGTACTGAGGTCATTGACAGGTTCATGTTACATCATCTGACAGCCCTAAATAGAGGTGATAGGAACACCAGCAGAAAAGGAGCCTCTGACAAACAGTGAAGTGCCAACACACAGTTCTGAGTGAAATCTGCACTGCCAGTGTTGGGTGGGCTTGAGGATTTTTTGGCAGGAGATTCTGGTCCTAGTTGTTATCAATCTCCTTCCTTTCATTTCCGTTAAATTCACTCCAACAAAAGAATCCAACAAACAAAAAAATCTTCTTACCTTCTACTGATCAAAAGCTCAGGCAAGCTGTTCAGGTGAAATTTATTTTTTGAAAAATATTTACATTCCCACTTCTAAAACACATCACATTTAGAAAATCAGAGTGAAGAACCCATGCCTCTAATTCTTTTAAAGGAATGAAATCCTATCCAACTATTTGTGACATGACTTATCTCCTCAAACAGAACTTAAATTGGTATCACCTTTATACCTGTGCAGCGTGCCACAGTGATGTACTGCACACTGACAAAGTTTGGTTTTGATGCTGTTTTTTATACTAAAACCCACATTACACTGGTTACTGACCCAGTGAAAAGCATGATTGATTTCCTACTCAGCTTTGCCTTTAAAGAGAGAAAGTCCCAGCAAATGGCTGTCTTTGTGAGGTGTCCCACTACATGAAAATCAGTGCCTACTCCTTAATTGCTGACAGATGGCTAAACTCTAACTACAAGCTATTAGACAAGCAGGATAAATGCACCAGAGAGCTGGCATGATTAGATGTAAATTCAACATATATTCTGATAAAGTTAAAACTTTTAAGAGGAAACATTTTGAGTGACTGAATTCTTGTCTTCCTATTCTTGAATCTTCTGAATTTAATCAGCCTTTGACACGTAGTTTTAAGACTTTCTGCTATATGACATAATATCCATCAGGCTGCTTTAGCTGTTATCATCTTTTGACACCATATCCTTCAGATTGTCTGCGTGGATGTAGACAGAAAACAGAAGTCTGACATCAAGAAAAACTTTGCAGTAAACCAGATTTTACTGATGATGTGAACAGAACTCAGCTCATATCCAAATCTACCTGACTACTTGAGGAGGTTAAAAAAAAAAGAAAAACAATGAGATATTTCAACAAAAATAGATTCATGCAATTACATTTTTATATGGTCATTACCTTCGTGTTCTACTAAACCTCAATTCAAAGTGTCACATCAGAATTTACTGTCCCTTATCTCATTTACCTCTCAACAGAAGAAAATCTTAAAGCCAGCACAGAACAGCAAACAATCAGACAGACCTAGTCTCATGCAGCTAAATGTAAGAAACAGAGTAAGGCCTAGAGCTGATGCACTTCACAGAACTGGATTATTTCGCTCTAGTTTTTCACTACATTATGCAGTCCTTTCACACAGAAAAATAATGGTGTTGTATGGGCATCTTTCAAGTAGCATTTGATTATTTTAATAAAGCCTTCTCAAGACATGCAGACCTGCTTCCTGCCTCCCTTCATAAAAGGTGTTATTCTGCCAGGTGGTTTATCCAGACTCCTTCAAGTTTTAATTATCTCTTTACTTAATGAGTACAGTTGCTGATCTAGATTTATTGCAGTAGCTAGAAGCTTGTGTGAATAAAATATCAGTTCTGTTTGTGATGTGGCAGTTATCTTTGTTTGCAGACTCTTCTAATTACTTCCAGGTCATTAAGCCCATCTCCAGCAGTTATTTTACAGTCATTAGAAAAAGTGTTATAATGACACTAAAAAAGTCAATGAGTACAGGAAAAAAAAATTCAGAAAAGGTCAAAATAAAGCTCTAACCTGTTAATTCAAATCTGGATTATTGGCACAGAAATCATGCGGATAACTCAGCACATATCCTGTGAGACACCACAGCAATCAATAGGTTATACTGAGCATGTGTCAGGGCAGAATTTCAGCTTACAAGATATCACACTAAGTCATTTGTTTTAGAGTGAGGTTAAATTATAAGCATAGGTTAAGTTTCTCGTTCGTTTAAACATTAGCTTCCCAACACACAACATGTGGAAAAAAGGATATACTCAAAAATACATATTCATATACATACACACACGTCAGAACTGACAGTAAATAAATTAGCAAAGCTGCCTCTACTTGACCAATGGCATCACTGGACCACATATAATTTTTTTTTTCATTTCACTCCTGAGCATTTTTTAGAGGCAGAAATTCAAACACAGGCATTTACCATCTCTGTCTCTTCCAGAGACTCTATTTGCTGAGGCAGAAACTCTGGCTCTAATTGCTTGATCCACTTGTTCACTGAAAGACTGCCTCCATTACCAACATTTTGTTGTACCAATCTATCCACTCCCCATCCTTTCTTTAGTTGTTTGTGTTGTATTTTAAGAAGGTATAGCCATGGGGATTTCAGCAATAATTAGATTCTGCCACTTCAGCTATCCAGTCAATACCTGTGACTGTAATTCCAAAGGAAGATTTCCAAATGCAATCCAAGAGAACCTCTAAAAAAAAGCAGTTTAACCTAAACATTCAACTGGCCTCTTATGCCGACAGTCCTAATTGTTCACAAGTGGACAAAACTATGCATTACAATGTCTTTTGGCATTATCCTAAACCAAAGGATGAGATGTGGCTTCAATAACCATGTTTGCATTTGCAAACTAACTGCATCTCTTCCCTTTTCTTTCAGAAGCTTCTCCTACAATTTAAAAGCCTGCCAAGACACTGTTTGAGAAATACTTCTGTCCTTAAAAACAAAAAGGCATTATTCAGTATTTACAAAAATTGGACCACAGAGCTTCACATTCATTGTGAATTTTTCAAGAAGTTTCTGACCTCCCTGGCTAAATGCATAGTGTCACTTTTCATTCCCTATTAGCTGGGTATGTGTAAGCATAATCTGTAAGTGTGGAAAAAAGAGTTAACAGACATGGCTTGTAGCTGTGGAGTTAGACTTAAGCAAGGAGAACTGAAATAAGGAAGATTTACAGAGCAATGTCTAATAGAGGTTGTACCTGCATATTATGCCTGATCTCACAATTGTCAAAACTCATCACTCAAAGAGGGTACTTGTGGAGCTGTGGGAAACACTGTATGTAATTGGTACAGTGTGCTCAACAACAGGGTTTCACAGGCTCAGTCAGGTGAAGCACAGGCTGGGAAGTGCAGAAGGAGCTGCATTGTCACACAGGGAAAGCCACTGCTTACTAAGGGACTCTGTGCCAGTGTTCCACTGGAACACCATACATTTCACACAGTCCTCTCTTCACAAAGGCTCAAGGGGGATACAGATGCACTGCCTGCTCCTCAAAAGCAGCAGCAGCAGCCTCAGAGCTTTGCTATTTATTTTCCTTTCCAGTCCCCAAGGCCTCGGGCAGCCCAGGGCTCCAGACCCCTGCTCAGTTAAAAATCCACTGGCAGCTATTTAAGTCCTTTCTCAGACTTGACTTTACAGCTTCAGCTTTAACTCCAAATCCTCAGAACCTGAGCAGGTTGTATTCCTGGAGACACTTCCTTACTCCTATTTCTTGTCTTTGCAGTACTCCAAACAGGAACTGCTCTACAGCCTTTTCAGTTTTTCCTTTACTACTGGAGGTCACTAGAAAAGAAGAGTCTCATCACTAGACACTATTTTAGTGTCACAGAAAAAGGAAAATTATTCATAATCACCTAGGACTACACTGGTCTTTTCTTTGGCCCAGATAATGAAAGATCTGTTTTCTACTTTGTACAAATGGGAAGCATACTAAAAACTCACCCTTCAGATTGGAATGTTTAAATCAACTTAGTTGCATTTTTGTATTTTTTATGTGTCCAGTCACCTACAGGCTGCAATGGCTATAAATCAAACAGCATCACATCCACTTGCACCCCAAAGTAATAATTTAAAGGATGGATACCACAGATGTTTTGAATCATCTTAGTGACATTATTAAACCTAACATTTCCTTGCTCTAATGAGAGATGACCTAGCAGAGAGTGAAGGAAGTCTCTCTCACCACAGGCTTTTAAGAAACCATTGAAATCTGAAGTAACTCCTCCTGGGAAAGGAATTAAATAATACAATTTTTATAGTACCAGGGAGTTGTCAAATCACTCAGCATGCATGTATTCTATTCCTTTTTCAAAAATAAATAAGCTTTAGAAAAACAGTCACAACAAACCGTTACTCATATTTTAAAAAAAAGGTGTTTCAAATAAAATTTGTGTCTGTAGCCTGATAAATACACCAGATTAGGCAATTTATCCCCTTGGGAAAAAATATTTGTGTCATTAATTTCTTCTTTTAAATATACTATATCTGTTTAATAACAGTCCATAATTCTTAGCTGACACTCCAAAAAGCCTTCACTCCACAAAGAACTCCCATTTGGCAAGTGAACAGTAGCTTGAATCCCAAAATAAACCTGATATGGTATGATAAAATCCCAGTTACATTATCTATGCAGTTTCTTTTGCAAAAGAATCCAAGAAATAAAGTATTTAGTATAAAACTGTTCTAGAAGATATAATCCATGTTGCTGACCTTGGGCTTTCAGTAATTACCTTAGCAATAATGCACAAAACTGTGTTATTATCTTATTGTAGGGGTTCCATGCTGTTGTCTCATTATTGGAAGAGTTCCATACCTGCTTGGTGTTTCTCGTGGGCATCTCCTCAGGGCACTGACTCTTTCTTCTTCACAAAGCAGCCACTGACTCCAGTTCCCCTCTCACCCAGCCA
>JAWWMS010000038.1:5821076-5884726 GCA_035048045.1 Chlorospingus semifuscus
GCTGAGAGGCCTCAGGAACAAAATGTAAACAATGGTTATCTGCTGCTGTGGAATGCAACAGGTGCATCTGGGATTGGCCCATTTAATTAATGGCCAGGCACAGTCCAGCTGGCTCGGACTCTCTGGTCAGACACAAAATTTTATTATCATTCCATTCCTTTCCTTTCTTCTATTCTTTTAGTATAGTTTTAATAGATCATTTACTTTTAATATTATATCATAAAATAATAAACCAGCCTTCTCAACATGGAGTAGTCAAGATTCTCATCTCTTCCCTCATCCTGGGACCCCTGTGAGCCCCACCACAGTCACGCACCAACCACCTCCATGCACAGCTCAGCCCCTTCTCCCTAGAAATCCCCACTCTTGTAGGAGCACCTGGACACCCCCTGGCATGCACCAGCCCCTCAGGGACCCTGCAGGAGCCCTACCCTTGAACCAGGCCGCTGGTTTGAACAGAGCCTTCTTCAGAGCCATGTACAGGTGGAAGTTGAGCCTCTTGTACTCGGCGATGTCGTCGCGGATGCGCGGCAGCAGCACCAGGTTGTAGAACCTCTGGGCCATCCTCTCCTTCAGGTTGGAGGAAAATATCCTGGGATCAGCAAAGCATGAAGGGATGGGTGAGGAAAGGAGGCCAGATGGGCAGGTTGGTGTTTTGTAACCAATTTTGGTGACCTGACTGCGGTTATGGGAATAAAAACCCCAAAGATGCCACGGCAGAGGGTCCCTGAGGTGACCTTACCTGGTGGGGTCCCTGAGGTGACCTTACCTGGTGGCCTGGTACATGGCAGCCGCTGTCCACGTCTCTGGCTCGGTGATGTAGAGGATCTGCTCCCAGTTGGACAAGGCAGGGATGATTTTGAACGCCTTGGGAAGCTTCCCACTCCTGTACTTGGACAGCACCTTCAGAGACAGGGACACGGGCCAGGCTGTGACTGGGGGCAGTGACAGCAGGGACGAGAGCGCGTTGTCACCTCAGGGTGGTGGCTGTGGGTTTGGATGTTCCATCCTCACCTCCCTGACACCCCTGTAGACCTCCAGGACACGGGGGTCGAGCTGGGGCATGGGGCAGCCCGAGATCTCCGACAGCGCCGTCTCCACCTCCGTCTGCTTCTCCGTGATCTTCTCCATGATGATGTCGGCCAGCGTGCGCCTGGGGAGCAGGGATGGGGTGAGGGGGGACAGAGGGGGCTGGCAGGGGACATGGGAGGGCTGGCAGGGACAGTGGGGGACATGGGAGGGCTGGCAGGGACAGGGATGAGCGAGAGGCTGACAAGGGAGGGGGGCCAGCTGGGGTCTGTGCATGGTCCAGGGGGAGAATCGGGGGTCACAGGGGGGTGACACGATGGGATCACACCACACGGGATGGGGGTGACCTGGGGGCTGACAGGGGACAGGGATTGGGACAGGTTGAGGGGTGGCTCGGGGGTCCATGGGGCTGACACCGGACAGGGCACAGCCGGTGCAGGGAGGCAGCCCCAGCCCGGTGTGCTCACCTCAGGGGCGGGTTCTTGTTCATGAACATCTCGATGGCTTTCTCGTCCTCGGGGTCCACCTCCACCTCCCCGCCGTAGTCCCCGCTCCGTCCCGCGGCCGCCGCCGCCTTCTCCAGCGAAGGCCACTCCTCATCATCCTCCGAGTCCGAGCTGGGACCTGCGGGGAGCAGCGCTGGCTCAGCCCGGGGCCGTGCACCCTCGGGTATTTTACGATTGGCTTTTCGCAAATATTCAAATTAATATTAGATGTGTTGTGTTAGAAAGTGATGCTGTATTAATTCTCTTAAGTACTGTGTTAAATATAGTTTTAGGTTATAACATAATGTTAAAATAGAAACTATGCTATGTAGGATACTTTTTTTAAAGAGAAGACTCACACTGAGATAGCAGCCACAGGACACCTAAATCTTTCAGAGAAAAAGAATTTATTGCCCTCTTGTCAGAAGAAATTAACTTCCTGCCTCAAAGGCGCTGTTAGGATTCAGAGGAAGAAGCTGACACTGACCAGACGGAATCCTGTGTTTAAATGGAATTTATGCATCATGTATGAAGTGTATGAATATGCAACAGGCTGTTGCTTTTAAGGGTTAATCCTCTGTTAATGTGGGTCCTACTTCGTGCTTATTTTGCCCAGAAAGGGCAAATACCCGGATATCCGTAACTCTTTGTTTCTATTGTCTGGTATTATCCTAATCTCAATTGTCCAAATTATTATTTACTCTAATTGTATTATTATTTTTATAACCATTTTATTACTGTTAAACTTTTAAAATTTTAAAGCCAAGTGATTGGCGTTTATCACAGTGCCCAGCACACATATGCAGAGCTGTAGTGCTGAACAAAGAACATCAGTTTGCCTCACAGGCTTCAGGATTGTGCGGCTGGACTTTGGAGAACTGTTGCAGAGCTCAAGAGATTGAGATGTATGTATGGAAAATATTATGCATAGTGCATTAGTCTAACAAGGAGTTAGGTACACACAGTATAGGCAAGAATGTTTAGGAACTCTTGAACAAGCACAGGATATGACATTTCCTCTTGATGCAATGCAAATACGGCTGTGGTACCTTTCCTTCAGCTGGTAAACTCCCCAGGGTGAGGATGTGAACGTCTGATGTGAAAGCTTGGTTTTTATGTCTGGGTATGGCCGGCAGTTTCAGTGCCACCCTTCCTGTTTTTTCTGGATTCCAGGGAAGAGCCCAGCTTTGCAGCTGGTGTGTGCCACAGCTGTGGTCCTCTGGGCTCTGCATAGGCACTTTGGCTCTCAGTTGCTATTTGCAGATAACAGGAATACAAACATCTGCATGTTTGGGGGCTAACTCATGATTCGGCATAAATGTGTGAAAAATGCATGTATTTTATGATTAGCTTTTTGCAAATATTAAAATGAATATTATATGTGTTGTGTTAGAAAGTAATGCTGTATTAATTCTCTTAAGTACTGTGTTAAATATAGTTTTAGGTTATAAGAAATGTTAAAATAGAAACGATGCTATGCAGGATACTTTTTTTTAAAGAAAGAACTTACACTGAGATAGCAGCCACAGGACACCTAAATCTTTCAGAGAAAAAGAATTTTTTGCTCTCTTATCACAAGAAACAAACTTCTTCCCGCCTCAAAGGCACTGTTAGGATTCGGAAGAAGTTGTTGACAATGACCAGACAGGATCCTGTGTTTGAATGGAATTTATGCATCATGTATGAGGTGTATGACTATGCAACAGGCTGTTGCTTTTAAGGGTTAATCCTTTGTTAATGTGTGTCCTTTTTCGGGCTTGTGCTACCCATAACTCTTTGTTTATATTGTCTCATATTGTCCTAATTCAAATTGTCCAAATTATTACTACTCTAATTGTATTACTATTTCTATAACCATTTTATTACTATCAAACTTTTAAAATTTTAAAAACAAGCAATTGACATTTTTCACAGCTCTTTCCTAGACAGTGATCTCTGTCTATGAATGTTGCTGCCAAACACAAATACTCTGAAGTCTGACTACACACTACAAAAAGGACCAAGCACTTCTGCATGCACACTCAGAAGCAAGATCTTAAAAGGTTATCTGCCTCTATATTGGGTGAATCAGAGACCAGAACCAAAGTTTAATCACTTCAGTTCACCCAAGTGTAACATGACCCCAAATCAAACTCCCTAACTGCAAAAACTCCCTGCAAGAAAAAGCAGGGCAAATAAAAAATAAAGTCCTTTTCATATTGGGCCTCTCTTCAATTTCACTTAGCTTAAATTTTGGCTCCAGCCTTACACTCACTGGCACCCACTGAAACCAAGAGCAGTCTGCAAGGGCAACTTTTGATCATCTATTCTCAGAAGCTGCTTCTATAGTAACACCAAGAAAAGTATTTTAAAATAATGATGCTGTAAATGTGGCAAAAAGAACAACTCAAAAGAAATACTACCTTGTCTGTTGTATTGTGGTGTGGGGGGAGGGTTGTTTTCTAGTTTTGGTTTTTTTGTTGGCTGTTTAGGGTTTTTTTTCCAACACCCAGAACTTACTGTTGCAAATAAGCATGAGAGTAACTTAGTGCTAATTGTTATGAATACACGGATCAGGAAGATTAGGAAATGTGACTGCAGTGTTTGTTACAGAGGCTGCATGCAGGTAACAGTACAAAGCTCACAAAATGCAAAAATAAAGCATGAGACCAAGGCAAAATGTCCGTGAAACATGGGCTGATCAGTATCTGAAGAGTTAAATGCAGTAATTATGGAAATATTACCTTAGAAGACTATGGTTTTAAATAGCTCTATGGAAAAGGTAAAGGCAAAACACAAACCAAAACCCCAGCAACCCCATTATCAGTATTAGGTTACAACTCCAAGGAAGATTCTGTTCAGGTAAGTTCATACAAATAGAGAAACCTATCAACACATTTTGTTGCTCGAAAAATACCTATATCTTTGTCTAGAAAATTAAGGATTTAAGCCAGTAACATTTAATTTTTTGAGTATTTGAGATATTTTACTGTGAAGTCAAGGGACTACTTGCTTAAACTGAAGAACTGTAGAAATGGTTTTCTTATTTAACAACAGAATTAACAGCAGTATTTAACTGTTTATTAATTGTAGGACTCCTACCAGTAAAATAGCAAAACTGCTGCTGGTTCTTGTTACTGAAAACAGTGGTGAGACCATTATTCTTCTGAATGTATTAATGCTACATGTTTTGCTTAGTATATTAACTCTGAAAAGTTAATATAACTCAAATAGATTATAAATTAATCTGACAATTAAATTAAGAAAGAAAATTTTAAACAGTAGGAAAAACCCATTCTTCATTTAAAAAACAAGCAATAAAGGGCTTCAGCTGGTGGTAGAAAAGACTCAAACACTAAGAGAAACTTTGTAATGAGAAAGCAGGCAAAGCAGAGGAAGAGAGGAGTGGAACTGAACAGATCATGTGTAGAAACTGTTATGTCATACCCATGGACCAAGTAACCTTTAGAGGTCAGCCTCAGACTGCAGCTAGGAAATGTTTCTCTAATTAAAATTAGAAAGTGAAATTATTTTATGAAAATTAAAAATTGTATTTCCTCCCAAAGCTTAAAGCAACATTTGCTAAGGAAAATCTGCTGGGGCAGACACGGGGACAGAAGCAGCTCTGCTCTCAGGGCACCAGGTAGCAAACAGAGCAGTCTGGAGGATTATCCCCAGCACCCACAGACCAGGAAAATGTCCCAGGAGGGATCAAGACTTGTGTAGTAACCACCACAGTAGTGGCTTCCTGTAAG
Source organism: Chlorospingus semifuscus (assembly GCA_035048045.1). Lineage (NCBI taxonomy): Eukaryota > Metazoa > Chordata > Aves > Passeriformes > Passerellidae > Chlorospingus > Chlorospingus semifuscus. The sequence continues at coordinate 5,826,325 of JAWWMS010000038.1, forward strand.
ATTAAGAATTCCTCTTACATCCTATCACTTAACTGCTAAAAACCTATTTCAAATTTTCCTTTTCTTTCCAAAAGTTTGAACTCACATAACCAATATTAAGAAAAATGACTTAACACTCTACTTTATAAAGTTTAACAAGAATTTTAGTCTGATGTTCAGCAAAGATTACAGATCCATAGTGCTGCTGATAAACCATTTATTAGGCTCACAAAAAGAATGAGTTAACTACACAATCTGCTGTCTTTTGTCTTAGTCCACTTGCTTTTACACTCAGGCTCTGCCTGTTACTACTTTGAAAATATATTTGTGCAATTGGCTTTAATGATTAAGAATATAACAGAGAGAGCCAACCCACAATACAGTAAATGTGAAAATGACAAGATTTTAAATTTAAATTCCAAGTGTCCAGCAACTAAGCAGGGTAAGCTGAAAAGAGTGGGAATTGCTACAGCATTGGCCCTGAGTCAACTCTCACATGCTGATTACTTACTGTAACTACCAGTAATTTTGATGGTGTTTGGCAATCTTTATTTCACTTACAAATACTTGCATAAAGGCAAAATAAGGCATTTTAAATAGCCTCAAATCATTGCAAGAATAAAAGCCAGCTGTATTTACTGTCCTCCTAAAAAGGCCCTACTGCTGCTGTACCAAAATTTGTGGTGCTCCATAACTACTGAGATTGTGATACAAGATTGCATTCACTTTTACCTGACCCTAAGCAATACTATTTTCTACAACTCTACAGGAACCACACTATTATATACTATGCACTATCATATTATAATCCAAAAAGAACTGGCACAGCTACAATAAAATCATCCTTTTTTGAAGCTTGTTCTTTGTAAATTATCCAAATGCTAGCAGTTGAGGAGAGCCTTTAGTTTCTTTTCACGTTGGCACTGTAAACCCCCTCTTGTTCAAGACTCACATATCCCTCAACTTCTGTCAAAAGCAAGAACAAATTTCCTAACCAAAACTGAAAAGTCCTTGGCTTTTCAAATGACTATAAATTGCATGGCTAAGTGCATATGGCCACAGGGCTGTCACAGTTACTTTTCCTGACAATTCATCATAGCATACTAATTCTGTAATATCATTACTGTGTCTCTTCTCACTGTACTGATCCAGCCAGTTAATTTAATCAACTAATAATAGATTCAGAAATGGATGCAAAGGGCCCTAGCACTTCAAATTATATTACTAGAGATGCACAGCAGTGAAAACAATGTATTCTATACTTGCCATTAAATATAACCTCAGCAAGCTATATTCTTTAAGTATGTTGGAGATTTTCCTTTAAAAGGGAAAGAAAAAATATTTCTACTGATTTAGAAAAGGTTCTTTCGACAAGATAAAAAAAGCAGTTTATTTCACACTAAGCATAACTTAAAATTACATTCCGTTAATTTGAAGAAAAAATTATAACCAACAACTTAATCAATTATCATAATTACAGGTGAGTTACAAGGTAAAAAAAACACTGCAGGAAAGAAATACCCATCTGCAGGGGAAGCTAAAGGTGTGTGATTAACTGCAAAGTGAGCCATTCAAAAATGGACAATTAATTTTATTAAATTTTAATCTTCTCTGAAAATGTCAATGATGATTAAAACATTATTCTCCAACACCTCAGACCATTTTGCATGTCATGAAGACTAATACTTAAACTTTGCAGGATAAAAAAAAAGTAACCCAAAATGTAAGCAAGACTAGAACATGACTGCATCCAATTTGTCTTCTAAAACATTCACAACCAATGCAGCACCCTGTGAATGCTTTGAATGTGCAACACAGACTTGGAGCTGATATCTGCCCACTTCAGTTACAAAATGCACCCACCCCAAAGGGCACATCCTGCCAGAGGCCACAGACTGAACATGGGAGTAGCCACACTTCGTACAGCAAATCCAAAACACACAAATGTGTGTGTGCACAGATGGAGCTATTAGACACATCTGTATTTCTAAAGAGTTGAAGTCCTTCAAGACCAAGGTGTTTTTGCTGTCCTGTTCTCACAGGTTGATGAGCAGCACTCTCTCACATGAGGCACCAAGGGCAGAACTCACTGCAGCTCCTGGCTGTTCCCACTCCCAGCCCAGGGACCACCCTCACCTGAAGCTTCGGGCTGAGCTGCCTCAAGTCCCCCTTGCACAATTGGAGCATTAAAGAGGACAAGGATAACACTCTGGATATAATGCACCGTGAGAAAATCATGTTCAAAAGACCCAATTTCAACCCCCACACGGAATTTTCTACTTAAGACTAAATCTAGAGGAAATGTCAATGCCAATTCAATTTATGTTTTGGGGACCTTAGACTAAAGTCAATGAAACTCTTCACTTGGTGAAGCAGTTTACATATTGGGGCCTAAAATATGACAAAAAGCATGTTTCCTGATGTAAATAGAGTTCATTTTGGCAAAAGTCAGTGAGCAAGGGTGATAGAGATTTATAGACTTACTCTCTGGCCATGATTCAGGAAGGCAAATGTTTAACATTTTAAAGGCAATTAGAGGCCTCCAAAACGCAATTAATCTTCTGTACCTGCCAAAGTACCCTCCCTGAAATGAGGGTGCCTAAATTCAGACCTACACTAAGTCCAGACTAAATACATATTTCTTAAAATACATTATGCAGAGTTCACTGTGTACCCTCCCTTTCAGGTGTCCAACGTCATTTGTTACTAAGAGTGACTCCAATTATGCCAACCCTGCCTAAAAGCAAGGCATCTGCTTGAGTACCATAATCTAACAAAACAAATAATTTTCCTTTCATCAATATACAACAGCTTTGTTCATTACTGGGGAGCGTTAGGTGGTGAAGTATTGAGTGCTATGCATTTTACGCTTAAATCAATGTACTGTCTTGCAGTTATGCCACCTAATGTGTTTTTAAGCCATGCGCTACAGAAATCAATGTGGTTCTTATTTGATATTCAGTGTTAAGTTCAGCCTCATAAATTTAGAATTGCACTCTGTTATTTTGATGGTTATGTATTAACCATGTCCTGTAAGTTTTATGATTTTATATTCAGCCGTGCAGTAAATCACGCCAGTTATACACAAATGGCGTGTGCTGAATTTACTTTTACTGTCTGTTCTAAAAGAGAAAGTAAAGGATGATTCATTTGACCTATTGAGGAAGAAAAATACAGTATATAAGATAAAATTCAGAAGGTGTATCAGTAGAAAAATTAGGCTCCATATAATTTAACTGGGTCTTTTCTGAGACAAACTGATTTGCAGCAGATAAATGTGTTTGATATACTTCATCTTACCAATATTTTACACAGGAACAGGCACACAACAGTTGATCATTCTCTGGAACACATCTAGCAGGTGCTATGCTATTGTACAGAAATCTAACGCTACACTGAAATGATTTTAAAAATAATGGATATGTATGTACAGAACAAAACTCAAGCCCTTTCCCAGCAGCTTCTGAAATGTTTTTATAAGGGAAAAAAATTCTTAGTTTGTGTTTTTTTTAAGTATCCAAATAATTTTTTTCTTGTATAAGAAGTGTAAGATACAAGAAAACAAGTGCTCTGCAAGACATGCTTTTTTCAAGAGGAAATTTTGATTTTATTTCTATTTGCAATTGAATGTCACGCCATGGAACAAACAACAGGTGCCTAGATAAGTTGAAAAAATAAAAATAATTTGCTCATTTCATTAAATATAGTGAGGCAGTGCAATGCACTTAGCGAGAGAGAAGACTACTGATGCAGCCAAGTTCTTCTGCTGCCTTCCACTTTCTCAGGTCAAATCCTGGAACTAAAATCCTTTCATGTTCCAAGAGCTGATAAGACAGGAACAACCATTCAAAATCATGGTGTACAGCACTGTAATTTCAGGTTTTTTCTAAAGCCACTACAGTTTAAAACCTAAATGTTTAAGAATCACAGGACAGACTTTGTGCTTCTCCTGACAGCAATTCAAATAACATGAAATAATGTCACAGAATCTACAGTGTAGTCCAGGAGAAAAACAAGAAATATTTCTTTTAAATCTAGGGATGTTCACACTGGACATTCACATGGATTTCTGACTGCTCAGACCTCAACAGTTCATTGCTAAATCAGAATAAAATCATGTTAATTTATGTCCACCCACTGTACTGGAGTGTCCTGGCTCAGCCCACTGTTCACCTTGTCTGAGTTTCTGGGAGCCAAGCCCTGCACTTTGCAGAGGAAGGCATTCAGAACACCTCATTCCACCTATTCTATTCTCAGTTTCTCTGCAGAAGGAAAGAAAAACCCCCTTCACTACCAGCACACCTGTCCCAGTGCCAGCACCACAGCCCAGAGCAGCCCTGCCTCAGGCACTGCCCCTACCACAGGGTGCCCCTTCAGGGCTTGGACATTGTCTACAATGCTCATTTATGTATCCAAGGTCATTAAAACTCTCTTCTACACACACAGCAATGCATTATATCCATATTTTTTAATCTTTGCTTCTCGGTGGGAGAGCTCTGTGCTTTAAAAATCTGCAATGCCTTTTTTTTTCCCTTCTTCCTACCATGGGAAAAGATTTCCAGCAGCCATTAGCTACAGCCATTTTCACATCTCATTTTAACAAGCTATAAAAGCAGAACAACATGCCAATTACATGAAATAAATAAAATGAGTGGGTACAAGATGGCTAAGAAAACCTCTTGCACTGCATATATTTGTTAGAGAGTGTATTAGAGTTTCACTAATGCATTTATAATCCTGCAGAACAGTCTGGCACATCTGCATCTTCAGTACAACAGAACGGCAAAGATGATAGAATCCTCAGAGAATTTCTATTTGAAATAATTTTAGATCTGTTTTATGTATACCAAGGAAGCTGCCAGTCAATCTGATCTTCAAACACGCTGAACTCCACAGAGGGAATTCTAGTAAACTGCAGACTGTTCACCTAAATGCATTTATTTCAGCAACATGAAAACTAGTAGCTGTGTTTGGCTAATAATATGTTGCACATTTGGAACTTTGTTAAATACCTTAATTGTGTAGCACAGAATAAGGCAGTTAATTTACACAAAAGGACACAGAGGTGAATTCTATGTCTACATCTTTGAACAAAATAAGCAAATTCACTGAACATATGGCTTATTAAATTTAATAGTTCCTCTCCAAGATGATTCTGATTGCCATGTTTTGAAAGATAGGATTTTAAAAAAATTTCTTTTGGATATTTGCCGTTAAGCAGATATGCCATCTGTCTCCCCAAATGAAAAGAAACCCAAGACTTTGATTACTATTTTCCTAACCAAGATTTAGGGTAATGTATTTCTAGTACACTGATTAACTAGATCTGACATCACATCTTGGACCTGTTTATTATTCTTTTTTCAAAGAACTACCCACATAACGTGTCCAAATGTACTACATGATGTGTGATGAGAGAAGCATAAGGAAGCACCACCACCTCTCCCATCGCTTGCAAGCTCTGCTGGTGACACCGTGTTATTCAAACAGGCATCTTGTATTTTCACTCCACTTTTAAGGACACAGATGTCTAAAGCATAACATAATGCTCCAAACTGGACTTGGAATTTCTGTCAGAAAATGCTCACGCTAAAAGAAGAGAAAATAAAAAAAGCAAGCCACTTGCAAATTTCATTGTAAAAATCTATTGCAAATAGGATGCTTGACTGAGCAGGTCACACAAATTCTGTATATCAAGGGAAAAAGCTTAAGCCTGACAGTATGCCAAATTCTTGTAATTTGCATATTTTATACTTCAGATCCTCAGAAGCCCAGCTCATTTTTCCTGTCTAGTTATGTTCTGGGGAAATCTTTTTCGCCAGTAGCCTTCAAGCCCACACAAGCAGTAACTCACCTGTGTCTGAACAAAAACGATTCTTTGCTTCCCACTGATAAATGTACAGATTGTGCATCTACTTCCTAAGTCACTGAGTATCTGTTTCAAACCCTGTATGAGGCAGGATGGCAGCCAGGAGCAGCAATCAATGGACGAATGGCCCCTGCTCAGCCATGGGGATAACTCAGCATTGCTGCTGCAGGAGCATGGGGAGGCTCTGGCTCACAGGTGAGCACCCTGCCCACTGAAATCACAGGCAGCCCCAGCTCTGACTCTGGGGCACATGGTGTTCAGCACTTCAGAACAGAGCTGAACGAAACTAACCAGTGATGTACAGTGATGGGCATGGCAGAAATCCACAGCAAACAAAACAAAACCCAAAACGCCAAACCAGATTTCAGCACTCAATTGCTATGTATATTACCAAAGTCCTATGACTTACTGCTACAGTTGCCTGCTGTACCAACCACAGTATTAATCAAAGCACTCCTGAATGAGAGCTGGACTCTTAATCCAGCTCTGGCTCCTAACCCAGCCCTCACTCCTAACCCAATCATTCCTAACCCAGCCTTCACTCCTAATCCAATCACTCCTAACCTAGCCCTCACTCCTAATCCAATCCTTCCTAACCCAGCCCTGGATCCTGACCCAACCTGTGCCCCTCAAACAGTGAAAGTTCCATGTGGCACTGTCCCCTGTGCCCCTGGCCACCATCCCTGTGACGCTCCCTTTTCTGGACGCCATAGACAGAAATGGGTTATATAAAGGTTGTAAAGATTTAACAGAAATTGTTTTAAAAACTGCATTTTAAGCTATTTTTTCTTTTGTGCTGGGACAGCCCAGCCAAAGCAGGGGATGCTGTATCCCTCAGGCAGGCTGCCTGCCTTCTGCCAGAGGAGCTCTATGCTGTTGTCATCTTATCACAGGGGTTCCATACTGTTGTCTCCTTATCACGAAAGTTCCATACCTTCCTGGTGTTTCTCATGGGCATCTCCTCAGAGCACTGACTCTTTCTTCTTCACAAAGCAGCCACTGACTCCAGTTCCCCTCTCCCCCAGCCACCCCACTCTTTTATAGCATCTTCTTCTCACTGCTTACACCTGTGGCCTGTTAAAGTCAGGCCTGTTCCTAATTGTTGATAATTGGCCCAGCTGCACCTCCTTAGGGGTAAGATTACTTTCTACACTTTCTTTATTTTCTTATATTCTATCCCCCTACACACCTGTCCCCGAACTAGTGTGTGTTACATTACAGAGTGAAATCAGTGGATTTGCAGTATCACAGGATCCCACATTAGGGAGTTCTCAATTGTATGGAACTGGATGTCAAGGTCTTTGTCATTTTCATCCATTAGCTTTAGACCAAGTGGAAAATCATAGGGCTTCACAAGCTAAAACTGACCATTAAATTCCAGGTGGAAAGACACCAAGAGCAGTGCGCTTGTACCATGCTGCTCTGAAAGCTCTCTGCAGAGATGAATTTCCTTTTTTTCTGCATAGTCTCAAACACCTCTTGAAAAAATATGAGATTATTAAGTTTTAGGAATGTAAGGATTACAAATGAGAAAATGAGAACCCAGGAAAATGAGAGAAATTGAACTATTGTAGCCTAGCAATTTTGTTTTGTGTGTATTAGTTAACACTATCAGAAAGTTCTGGTTACAAAAGCTGCAATAAATGCAAAAAAATCTTCAACAGAAAGTCAGTACTCAACAACACTGCAAATTCTGCATCCCTAATCCTAACTAAATTAAACAGTATTGCTGTCTCTCCTATAAAAAAGTAGTTCCATCCCTAATGCTGATTCCAATACACCTAACTGGGTTCTAAATTGGAAATTGTCCAAGACCTGCTTCAACCTTGAAAAGTCTGATTTAAGGTACTGACTTCATTTGAGCTGAAGCACCATTTGCACCAACTCCACTTTGTTTCTCCAAGACTGACATCCACTATTTAGCAACTTGCATTAACCTCTGCAAGGCAGGCTGGGGACTCTGATCAGTGGCAGGAAAACAAGCACATCCATCACTGAGACCATCTGCACAGCAACTGGCTGTCCCCAAGATCTTCTTTAGGTGGTCAGAAAGAGGATGAAGGATTAAAGAAATGCTTGCTGCCAGCTGCTTCCAAAAAAAAAAAAAACAACCCACAAAAAACACAAAAAAAACCCCAATCCTGGAGTGGGAAAGGAGACAAGCATATTTACAGTGTTTTACTTCAAGCCATTATTTATATGCTGAAGAGGAAGGACCAGCTGCATATCAAAGAATGCTGCTCAAGTGCTCTAGAAAAGCACTCATTCTACAAGGCTCCAAAATCTTCAGTCTCCCAACCTGAGCATCCAGATTAGACCCTTACTCCAAACCTTTGCTCTCACACTTATATACACCCCTCACCCAGTGTGCTGGCACATATCTCCATGACCTTCTACCACCAGGAGCAATCATTTTACACCAGCAGTCAAAAAAAAAAATCAAACAGAAGAATTAGACAACCAAGAAGCTGTCTACCCACACGGTCATAAAGAAATCAGGCAATTTTTCAGATTGACAAAAAAATGCAGTTCAAAAAGTCACTTGGCTCAGAGATTTGTGATCCTTAATAAGCACAGCATTCCATATTGTGACTAGAAGTGTTACACATCATAAACAAATGATTGTTATTAAAAATACAAAGAATCCTGGAAGAAAGGCTCATATAAAACATAACTTTACAAGATCAAATTAACTCTTTGCTGTTAGTAAACAGCTCTGATGATTGAAGTGACTATTTAGACTACAACTATAAATTATTATTACACATAATGCTTGCATTAAAAATCCATTTAAATTAAGTCTTGTAAATAATGGTATCCACTGTAAGGTATGTAACATAAAGCTGTCCAGAGGAAACACTGAGAAAAAGATTTCAACCACTCTGTGTTTCCGTTTCAATTAAAGTTCTTTTGTCCCCATAAAAACTGAGAATTATAAATAACTGATTGGAATCAGTGTTTCAAATCCCTTCCTCTTGTATCCTACAGATATCTCATCATTTGCACAACATCAGTTTCCCAGCCTTCAGCAATGCTAAACCGGTCACAGCTCACACAACTGATCTGAGATGCAGCACAGGAACTTGGGCCAGCCAATTTTGTCTGATGACTTCAGTAAGTCCACCTCTCTTCTTTTCACACACCAGCTCCCCTAAAGGTCTATGAATCAATCACTTCTGCTTTTAGAGATATTTCAGGGAAACTAGGCAACTGCAAAGGATGTTCCAAATTATGTGTTGTTCTTTTTCCTCCTTGGAAAAATGGTTAGATACAAAATACATGATAATGGTTCAGAAATGTTATTTTCTAGGTTTTGTGTTGTTCTCTCTTTTTGATTGCTAGCATATTCATATACATATCATACACAATACACATAAACACATGACTGTATAATCAAGATCTGTAGAACAGATTTTATGCTGAAAAACACATTTGGGATACTATTCCAGAGAAGGAGAAGCCAAATCTGAGTTTGTACTTACAGTAAAGATTAGGGTCACATGGAATGAAAGTTTTGGTTGAAGTGCAGCTGTACTAAAATCTTTCCAGAGTTCTGTATGATGAAGTTTCCCATTTCCACTCAAGCTGAGTTAAAATAATCCTGAAATGCATTGTCTATGGAGACATACTGCTTAAACATACAAAAGGTTCAATCAGACAAATTACTGAATCTCATGGTTTTACTTTTCTTGCACAGAGTGTATTAGGCTGCCTTTTACAATATTTAATTGAACAATTCTATCAATTATACTGAGCAAATATGCAAATACTACCACAGCTGCCTCATGCAGTTTTTTCTGACTTAGCATTCATTAAAAACTCTGGTAGACTGTGTAGCACATTAAATTCCTTTCACAAACATAGCAATTGTCTTACCTGAGAAAAGTGTTTCTTTATAATTAAAACATTTGCTCTTATTTGGCACTTTTCCTTCTGTAAATTGAATTCAGAAGCTAGAAAAGGCTCCCCTGCAGTATGAGCATCTCAGGGTAGAAGCACACAGGGCTGGGCTGAGGTTTATTCCCCCTGTGAATGAGAAAGCTCTAATTAGCCATCAACAGAACTGGATCTTTCATCTCCTCCATGCAAGAAATAATAGTCTTGTAAAAGCCATTACCAGGAGATATGGTTGGAATAAAGGCCTGTGATACACAGCTAGACTGGATAGCTCCACACAAAATGAGAACTCTAGTGGCACTGTTTAAAAAGGGCAAAGTTTTTGGAAGGGATTCGAGCTCCCTTGTCAGTGTGGTTCCTCCCAACACTGCTCCACTGTGCCCATGCCACAGCACATCTAAAACAGTCCACACTTAGGATTAATCTGAATTGTGCTCAGCCACACTGCAGTGCCCTTCCACCAGCATTTGATAAGGACTACCTGATGAATTCATGCATTATTTCACCTTCTCTGAACCCAATATAAGTAAGCACTAGTGTATCTACATAAAAACAGATCTCTCCTAAGCATCCTTACACAGGATTTCTGTGTCCATCCCTGTGGACTCCTTGCTGCAGCACCCCTACAAATCTGATCTCCCAAGAGAAGAGTTTGAAAATAGGAGACACCAGATCCACCTTCAACTGAAAATTCAACACTAGATGTGCACATGCAGGGTGAACTGCTGGCCAGATCTGAGTTTTGAGGCTTATAGCTGAGATACCTGGCAATAAAAGTTTAAGAATAACCTTCCTTTTCCAAAAGACCAAATTCCACTCCTGGAGATGGTATACTGAAATAAATCTGCAACCAACTTACTCCTGGTGTGGTCTAATATAGCCATATAGAACACACCAGCATTCATGGGCACAATGACACTTATAGACTAATCAGGACACAAAATGCTGGAAAATTCTAAAGAAATGATCCAAATCAAACCAACTTACTAAGACACATCACCTTCTGTTGGTGTGCAGCAGGGGTGTTTTTCTTTCCAATATATGTAAATTATATTTTTCTTTAGTCTCAAGGTGTATCTGTACCTGGGTAAGAGTTTTTCCTTTTAAGAGAAAGTTTAAAACATTAGAAGTGTATATTACTTTTCTAAGCAGCTTTTAATGGATCTGCACTTTACACAGGACTACTGATCCTCTATTTACACACTGGCAACTGATTAAAGTGTAATTTTATCCTGACAATGTTTACTGGAGTACCTTCACAAGAAAATTTTAGTCCATAGAAAAAAAACACTGTTTGACTTCTTCAAAACAGCTTATTAGTAAACCATGTTTATAAATAAACATTTATCAAGACACAATTAAAGATACTATTTTAAGAAATGGATCTCATATGCACAAACAGCATTTCTACTGTTAAAAATAAACAAAAAAACCTAAAGCAAAAATGAATTTAAGGAACACTTCTATTTTTTCCTTCTTTTTATAACTCATAGCTGGAAGCTAAAATAAAAGTACAAACCACTACAAGCATGAAATCATATATTGAAACTGCATCCTGAGCACCCTAAAGCCTTTGCTGGGCTATATTTGATACATGGCACATTGTCAAAAACACTTCCTGTTCTTATCACAATAGCTTTGTAGCTATTTAGGGAATTTAGCCACTCAAGCAGGGCTTTGCACATAAATAAAGAGGGGGAGCATGAAAGAGAAGGCATTTTTGAGGCTTTTAAAAGAGATAAGAGATTAAACAGAATGCATTTCTCCAGTTTATGGGTTCTCTGGACTGAAAAGTAGTGCTACATCTTTCTTATAGGCCAGTATTTGTGTTTGTCAAATTAAAAGGTAACAGCAAGATGTAAAATCCATTATTTTTTGGAAATGGTCTGAAAAAGTGCACTTCTGACTTCTGTCTCCTTCAGACATTAAAATCACCTGAAACCAGTGGAACAGAACTATTGACAACACTGGACTTTGGATTACAACTTACAAGAAGCTTCCTTTTCATGTTACATGATACTTATTTTGGTCCACTGATACTTTCCACAATCTTCCTTCTATTATGCTTCATTACTATCAAGTCTCTATAGCAATAACAAAAATATTCAAACAGAATCAGGGATCTCGTTGCTAAAACTGTAAAATTACCTGATTTTCCCCTTGCTCAAGGTCATTCTTGTGTACAATGAAAGATCATTTAGGCACAACAGCCAAGATGTGTGGTGCCCTCTTTAAACTTCAGTTCCTTGCAGGAAGGTATACTCTCAAAGGTGCCAGCCAGCTTGCAGTGTTATCAGATTGCATATGCATGCCAAAGAATTCACTTAATTAAGGCATTAATGGAGTTTTTTTTTAATCATTACTAATACAGTGGGTGATATATTAGCATTTGCATGTGTAAATAAATTCAATTAATGTGTTAATTGCACAGACACATGAAAATTAGTTTAATCAAGTCAATTAAATCGTAAACAGTTCAGAAATAAGAAAGTAAGGTTGTAACGTAATTAGCGTTCTAACATGCTAGTAACTTTAATAAACAGGATCTTAATTATATGGTAAGTCAAAAAGACAAAATATTTTAATTGATATAAAAAGGAGCTTTTTGTTGTTACACTACAGTCTAGCTGAGTTTAGAGAAAATGATCCATGCCAATGAGATCAAATGCTGTTATCTAGAATGAAAATAAGGATTTTTTAATAGAAATTTATCTCCAAAGTAGTTCAAATGACTGAACAAAGCATTACTAACCGCAAGAAACTAATCATGCCATGATCTACACGTGATTGGATTATACATTCATACAGTGCTCTCCCCAAAGCTTTCCAGAATAATAACACAGAATAAAATATTTGCTAATATTTCAATATTAATCACCATAAATTAATGTTATATTAATACAGCAAACAGCACTGCTGCTCAGTGAGCTGTGGGGAATGATGAGTCATGAAAAAGGCCATCCCTCTCATTATTGTGTGACTGGGTGTCCATTTGTGGGGCAGGGGCTGTGTGAGCAGCACAGCCAAGGGCAGGGAGCTCCAGCCCCACTCAGGGGTGCTCAGCTGGAAGGGCTCAGAGCAGGGCTGGCAGTGGGACCAGGGACCCCAAGCCCTGCTCAGCCTCCCTGACTGTGAGGAGCTATCTGTCTCTATTATCTACTGGTCACAGGCACATGGGGACAGGTTCCACAGGTGCCACGTCCAGGAGGCACCCAGGAGGAGATGGAGCAAAGCCTTATCTCTGGGGGGACTTGGCCTGGCCATCAGTTCATGTCTCACACAGGACAGGCTGTCAGCAGGGGAACACCAAAGGCACTGAACCCTCCAGAGATGTGGAAGGGGTTTTACAGCAACTTCTGTGAGCCAGAGACAAGTTTGATAAGAGGATCCATGTTTAACCCTGCAAGAATTTTCCACCAAGGTCATTGACATAGAAACCAAGAAAGAAAGAAGGATAAATAAGAGAAAGCAGCAACTGCCTGTTCCAATGAGCACTTTGTCTTTCATGACCAACGAGTAAAGTGTAAACTTACGTGTAAAAATGTATAAAAAGCATAATAAAAACAGGTTTGAAGCCTTCTGTAAATGTAGTGTGTTGCTTTGTATGGTGACCATCCCAACTCCAACAGAGACACTCTGCAGCTGATGGCAGAAGGTCCCTGATGATGGCTGACGGTGGGACACCAGACTGGGCCAGCGGTGTCCTGTCAGCAGGCAGACCTTGGAGGAGCCAGGGCCATGAAAAATACCTGCACCACCAGCCTTGGGGGCTTCTCCAACTTGCTTTTTGAGTGTGGGCTTTTGGCTTGTGACCTTTTGGTCGTCTGCTTTTTGTGGGTTTTTGGAGCTTATGCTTTTGTCTTTTTGGGCGCTTTTAACTCTTACGCATTTCGCTCCAGTCCCCATCCTGCCTTTTTGGCTCTCCTGCCCTCACTGGCTCTTGCTCACCCTGGTGTCTGTGTCCCTGACCAGTGCCTGGGCCACCTGTGTCCAGGTGTGTGATCCTGCTGCCACTTGGCCAGCCCTGCCCTGCCTGGGAACACGGCCAGCATTGCTTAAGCTCCCCAGAGTGCCCTTTTCCCTCTGTCTCCTGTTTCTCCCCTCATTCCTTTCCCATCTTTCTTCCCCTTGCCCTGTCTTTTCCAGCCCTCCCTTTTTATTTTGTTTTTTTCATTGCCAATAAATGGTTCTCAGATACAACGTTTGTCTCCTGTTATAAATGATAAATGCAGTTATTGGCTTTCACATTTATGTATTGGCTTTTGCAAGTTGTTATTGGTCACAAAGATTCTGACATAGTACAATTTGTAATTCCTTTTAACTGACTTTTGGTATAGTATAATCTGTCAGCTTAAATATGCACAGTATAACTTATATAAATAGTAGTGTGATCAATATATATTGTATTTTAGGCCTTAGAATAATGTTAAAAGAGAAACGATGTGATGTTAAAATGCTTTTATTTTTTAATGCTTTTTATTTGTATAACTAACTCATATAATGGTGTGAAATAACCATGTTGTTTCTCACATTTGTGGACTATCTCATCTGAATAACATAACAGTGAGAAAAACCAGGACACCAAGAAAAAAAATTACTGCCAACTCTTCAGTTATCAGGGAGTATGAAAACAACAGAATGGAATCTCGAGAAGAAATAAAATATATTAATTTCATCTACAGGATGGCATGCAGACAAATCAAAGGTTAAAACCAAGCAAAAGAAATTTCTGAGACATCCAAACTTACAAGAAGGTTTGAATATGCAGAACTGTCGTGAATAAGCATTTAACCCATGTAATGTAGAGGTACATAAGGATGTTGTTTTAAGCTAATGGTGTGCTTTTTACAGATTGCCAAGCACCCCAATGCTGGATATTGTCCCTTTTATCCTTATTAAACTTTTATTAAAAATTTTAAATTATGAAAGTTGGTTTTCACATCTCCTTTGACTTTATTTTGTTCCTGACCATCTATTTTTAAAAGAACTCCTCGCAGTTCCCCACAGTGGAACACAACATGACGGGATGACAAAATATCCTAAATGCAGTAGATGGGCTTTTTATACCAAATTCGAGGACAGCTAGCAGTTGTTGCTCAATCAGTTAAAAAATCTCTACTTAGGAAAGAGAAACAGAGAAAAGGCTCAGATCTGAAGCAGGAAAAAAAAAAGCTTACACATAGTAATAACTCAACTTGATAGCTGTAAATTTCAATACTAAGCCAAGCTACTCTAGAGTGCTGTACTGCTGAGAATTGGAATAGGGTACACATATGAACCAACACCTTGAAAACGTGAGTCCCACTGGAGGGAAGCCCCTGTGCAGGCTGTGGCACACCTGACAGGCTCTGGCACGTGCTGGGCACTGTGCAGTGGGAGTGCTGTGCCACCCCATCCCATACCATTGCACTGGCAGAAGAGAAACCCCACTCCAAAATCTGGATTTCTCACACAACTTGGAAATAAAAAGGCACAGTAGGGACCATCTGCATGGTCAATCAGTTAAAATTTCAGTAGCAACTCCTGGGAACAGTTATTTTGCACATTGCGCAAGCACTGCCGCAAGCACTGCTTACCTGCATATTTGAGAGATGCAATTCCAAGTTAGGTAGCATAAGACAAAGCCATTATTTGCCTGCTTTTTAATTCCAAGAGGAATCTCTAGTATTTTTTACTTTATTGAATCCACAGTCCAGTAGCAAATTAATTATAAGGTTTAAAGAAAGAAGGGGATAAGAGGATTTTCCTAAGAAGTATTTGCCTGGGGTTACTACAGTGAAGTCAGAATGGAAAGAAGTGTACAGAGGGAATAAAGTATTTTCCTACTTAACATATTTATACAAAATCATTATCATCTTATCTTGTGACACATAATATTCAACAACTTGATCATAAAAAACATCCCCCAAAGCCAAAGAAATGCAATTTTTGCCTTTAAAAATAAAACAACCCACACAAACAACACAAAAAGCCCCACAAAAACCCCAAATCACAAAAAAAAAAACCCAAAACCAAACTAAACAAATAAAAAATAAAAAAAAACCACAAAAAAATCCCATAGCTGCAGTCCAGGGACATCAATGACTTGTTTGAAACCTCTCCTGGTCTTTACCAAGAAAGGTCATCTACTGGGACTTCCTTCTGGTCATACAGTAATTAATCACTCTGAACTGTCATTTTTTCACAAGTCATTTAAAAAAACCACATCAAAAATGGAAATACATGAATGTATTTTTTTGCAAATGTGCCGCACTTGCCATAATTGGATTTGCTGATATTTTTATGATTTTACTCCCTAAGAAGGAAAAGCACTGTTGCCTGTTCCCTCAGAGCTGCCTCAAGACAAGGACAGGGAAGCATCCTGTCACTGCCCCAGGAACTGAACACCAGAACAAACAGCACAGGGACCCAGGGGAAACCTCTGCCCACTCTTTGCTCAGGAGAATGGCACTAGGATTGGGATTTCAGCCTGGCCTGGGAAGGATGGCAGCCTAGGGTAGGAAGGTGGGCATTGAAGGCAGGAAAACGGGGTTTGGTGCTGCTGTATCTGTGTGACAACACAGCCCTGCTGACCCTCCAGGCTCTGAACCATGAACAAGAGCTGGACCAGGGGTACCTAAATGTGTCCCCCTGAGGTCCAACAGAGATGAGCATTCACTACTCCAGTGCTCTAGAAAAACCAGCTCTCTTGCATTTCCTTAGAGCACTTCTACTACACCCCTACCATAAATTCAGAGCATGTGTGTGCTATTCCTGTCCTTGACTCTGAAATCACCTGCATCTCTTGCAATAGGGATTAACTATAAATGGCTATTCAGCAGCCTCTGCTTTTTACAACACTTTCATGCAAAGAGATGCAGCCAGGGGTGGGATGAACATGACACACAGCATCTCCTTTTGCAGCTAGAAGCAGTTTTTTCCCTATACTGTACTCTAGAAGAATGCTTCAGAGCTCCCAGAACTTCACAAAAACACAGGAAAAAGATATAATGAACACACTGAGTAAATATTTCAAACGTGGCATTTTGAAACAAATTCCTAAAGCCTAAGGACTTTGCAAAAGTATTCTGGTATTTCTTTATTTACATTACTTGCTGGTAGGCTGCCAACCAAGGACCTGCTGCAGAAAGCCACCCATGGACACAGGGATCAGACCCACAGGTCTAAGTGCCCTCCTGGCTCTTTTTCCAAACATGGGAAGGCGATGCCAGGAATAAAATTTTCTCTTCGCTCTCAGCAAGAACTAACGCTTATCAAGCACCCTGGTCAACATAACAAAACCACACCAGGATAGGGAATGGCTTTTGCAAATGATTTCCAAGTTCTCATCGATGAAAAGGCACTTTAGCAACATCTTCATTGACCTGCTTGTCTACAGCAACAATCACCACTCCCCCCTCAAAATGTTTGGTTTTCTGATTTGTTGGCAGAATGCAAGAGAGGGAACAAACCATGGGTGGCATGTTGTGTTGTGCAAGGAGGTGTGGACACAGATATTGAGAATTAGCCATCCAGTGTGTGTTTTGCAGCCAAAGCTGCAGCACAAGAGAGCAGCACAGGCTGTGCAGGAGACCTGGGCTCTCCATTGCTTTGTGCTTCTCCTGCCTGGCCACTGACAGAGCCTCACACAGCACACACCTGGCTCATGTCTCACCATTTCTGCTTCCTGGGGCAGGGACTGAACAGTGACCAGCAGGATGAAATAAATGGGCTCTGGAATTTTTTCAATATTCCCAATTATGTCAGTCAGTAACAAAGCAGATAAACCTATAAGGGTCTTAAATACTTAATAGAAATAGATCCAGAAGAAGCTGCATTTCCACATTGCCTGAAAAACACCTCACTGTGATAAGCCACAGAGACAGCAAATTCTCTCCCTTAAACCATTCTTTTATTTTTTTCTAAATAATTTCAATTAAGATGCTATGCCAATCAGGACCGGGTCCACAGATCACTTTAGGCCATACCAGATAGCACTGCCTGCAAAGCAGAAAAATATCCTTTACCTACTAAACAAATACAAAATCCATGGAGAGAAAGTTTCGTTCTACTCTTACAGGAGAAATAACTTTAAAGACTGTAGCCATACATAATACAACACAGTCTGTTTTCCCTTTCTAATCCCCAGACTTTCTTCCCTGAGAAGGAAAATGCTCTTTGAATAACCCATCTCAAAACCCACAGAGATCCATCTCTATTTTACCAATAGAGTGAGGTACATTTATTTTTACATACTTTTCTGAGAAAAATGAAAGGGCTAAATTCCACATCTCAGATGTGTTCCCAAAGCTTTGCAGTCAAACTCCAGAGATCCCAACCCCATCATCAAGAGGTTTTTCCATCCTCAGCTTCCAGCCCCATCCTCTGCAAATCCTTTTGGCACGTGTGTCTGTGCAGCAATCCCAATTTCCATCCCAGATAACTGAAGGGTTTGCAATGACAGCCATGTCTACACAGCTGGACCTGAGACAGATTACAGAGTTAATGGAACGTGAGGCTGGAAAATTCAGTCCAGAATGAGCTCTGGGCTTCTGCTGTTTGATTTCAGTCTGTTGTCAAGACAGTTCAAGAGCATCCAGCTCAGAATCACAGTTCCTGTGTCTATGGATGGCTCTATCCTGTCACATACAATACATTTTGAGCTCAAAATAAAAAAAAATATTAATATCTACTAATTTTAAAAATATCACATAGACAATCTCGGTATATATCTCAGATTCATTTTGTCCAGTTCACACAAAATATGAGAAAAATTCCAGGCACAGTAAAGATCTCAAGAATCTTCATTAAAAATCATACTTAGTTTCTGGTGCCAAATTTCACTTTAAATGCTAGGTTGACATTTAAAACACCTCCTTGCACAAAGGGCACTGTTCATATTACAAAAAATTAATTAACCAGATCTCACACACTTTTATGTATTGTAATTCATGGATTACTGAGATTCATAATTGAATAATATGTAGATGTCACCTAGAGGTACTAAACCAATTCTCCTACTTGTAATTGCCTGCCTAAGTAAGAATGACACTAACTTCAGCATTTTCTCTCTGATTAAGGCTGCTATGGATTTGTGGTTGCTGCTGTGTAATATAAATCAATAAAGAATAATTTTCCAGGCAGCAAATCAATTGTCAGTTCACAGACCCTAATACCTCTGTGCAGGATTTATTGAAAAAATGAATGGCAGGCTTGTTAGTGGATGTACAACATGCTCTACAGGCACACAATGGGGTAGGGCCCAGTCCATCCCAAACCCCGCCAAGCTCCTTAACTCCTTCCTTGCCTGACACAAATGTGGTGAAATGGAAGAAAAGCGATCAGACCTCCCAACTGGAAGAAAGGAAATAAAAAATTGTATTTGTTTTATATTCCTCCATTTGGCATCTACTGTCTCAACATTCTCATTTCTGCCATGAGATTTTAGGGTGAATGTGCCACTGTAGAGCCTGAAGTCGTTAAATTAAAAGTCATATAGAGCTGGAACTGGTATTTTAGGAGTTGAGCTATCTGAAAAAGGACCAACAGGATGAGAAAACACTGGTAAATGCTAACCTGATCAGATCTGAACATTTTATGCATCTTTTTGCTTTTTTTTTCTTGAACCAGTTCAGACTCCTTTTCCTTTTTTACATAATGATGCACAGGATGCTGCTCCAGACCCAATGGATCCATCCTGACAATGTCCATGCTGCCACTTGAAAGTTAATTTGTTTTTTCTTGGTCACCAAAACTAGTTTTAATACATCTCAGTGTCAAAAGCAATGTGCCACATGGTAAAGGGCTACTGCAAAATTATGTATAGGACTGAAGTGCCATTTCTGTAGCAACAGAGCTTCCATGCAGACCATGCTCCAGGACTAAACAGAGTTTAGCTCCTTCTTAAGGGAAATAAATGCATCCTCACTGAAAAAGACACTCAGTGAAAACACAGTTGTCATTATCTAACAATGAACAACAGGCACATTGTTTATGTGAATGAACAGGATGAACATGTTTGGACCTGAAATGTGACCTAAAATTTAAAAATACATAAGAAATAAATTTAATAAAAATAAAATTAATACACTCCACATCCAAGGAAAATTAAAGAACTTTAAGAAACAGCTCACAAATCTCTTCTGTGACAGTCAATCTGCACCACTCTAATTCACTCTCAAATCACTTAGCACTGCCACTGATGCCACCTTTAAAAATCAAAGGTATTTGAACTTTTCTCTGTACAAAGAACAGTGGTCGTTCTCCTTCTTACAAAGCAGTGCAAAGAAAAAGTAAAATAGAAGCTATGCACAGAATTTTATGCAGAGAAGGCAAAAATTATGCCTTATGCCAGACTATTATGGAGAAAGAACTTGTCATAAATTCAAACTACGCTCATTCTCTTACACATAAAATAAAGGTTGAGTGCAACCTTCAAGCAAAGGATACAGAAAATGTGCAGGCATTGTAATATCCACACTCTCCCACAGTGCTGAGAAAATAGGACCTTAATTATCCAACACTGTTGTCACCTAAAATAGGAGCTAATGCTCCCCCACTGGTTTCTGAAAATCCGTTCCACCCTCAATTCAGAGCAAAGCCCACACTGCATAGTCTCACTTCTCATCCCACTTTCAAGGTTCACATTTTCTGGTATTGTGAATTCCAGATCTTTGCTGGGAAATAAATAGAATTGGACAAAAAGTAGTCATTAAACCCCATTTCTCAAACAAAGTGGGCTTTCAAAAGAAATATTCTCCTCCCTCTAATTCCTGCCATTTCTGCTGACACTTTTCCATACAAGAGTTAGACACTCTTTAAATCAGTTTGTGAATTTTTTTCATTAGAGGGAGATCTGTACTTCTTAAGTGAGAGAAGAGATTATATAGGGGCTCTAAGAAAGAAGTAAAAAACCCAAAACACGCTATATTCAAACTGTTAATTCATCTGTATTCATCTTTTCCCACTTCATTTTAAGTGAACTTATTTTCTTGCAGGCAAGTGCTTTTTCTTCTTCTCATCACACAAGTCTTAGCAGTTAACCCTAGAATGATAAGTTTAGTTTGGAAGGGAAGCTTGGAGTTTTCTAACCCACTGCCCTGCTCAAAACAGGTCCAATTACCTCAGGTTGCTTAGGATCTTACTCAGGTAAGTTTTGAGTATCTCAAAAAACGACATTCAAAAAACTTGTTATTAGTAACAAGGATGGTTTTACACAGGGCCTAACCTACAGGCCAAAAATATGGTGCTACTAACATAAAGCTCTGCAGTTAATTTGGCTAATTTCTTTTATTTTTAACCATACTTTAATATTGAGCACAATATTAAACAGACTAATAGATCCAGATGGCTGGATGACTTGCCTGTGATATAGTCAATATTTTCTTTTTAGTGAGTTTAAATGTCTACAGCTCTTTTCCTCTAATAGGCTCATCGCTAACAGTAACTCAATTTACCATTTCTTATGTATGTACATTATTTTTAATACTTAATCACTCAAAATAGATCAGAAACTCGAGAAATGGAAGATCTCATCTGCAAAGCTACTCTTGTTGCAAAGATATCCAAACTGACAAGGGATTTGAACTCAAAAATATAACAAACCTCAGGAAGCTCCATGCAGTAATTCCAGAGCTGCATTTAGCCTTATTATATTTATCTTTAATGCTTTTATGCATATTCTTGTCTATAATTTGCACCTCGCCTTGTTCGTTATTGCAGCCACATTTCAGTGCGCCTCTAATCAAAATAATTACTACAAATTGTTTAGACCTGTGAAGCATGTGGGACTAAGCCTGCAGTTCAGAAGTCTATATAATCACACAGAGAGCTGCTCTAGAGACTTTTTATAAAGTAATCAAATTGTGAAATTTAGCAATGCAATTGATTTTGTTGTCAGATCTACATCACTGCCTGGGATGCCAAACGGCTGATGAGAAATTCATTCACCTACAAGGCTGGGAGCAATCACCCCCCTCCCAAACCATCTGAGGAGGTGGGGGCTCTGTTTGAAATGAGTCACCTAATTACCTGCAATGCATTGGTACAGCAGAACAGGAAACACTGAGGAATACGCATTTTACTCAACAGCTTCTTTCTTTTTCATTTCTCATTGGCACTCCTCCTTTTCTAAAATAAAGCCCCTTCTTTCATGCCCTGTCAGAGAAGACACATGATGAGTTGTAGGATTCAATGAGAAGCTGCTTCATTAACAACTGAGTTATGTGACATCCCTTTCATAGCTTGCTGTGTGACTGCAGCATCATGTCAAGACAAACCCTCACACAATGCATCAGCCCAGGTGGATAGAGAGATGCTGCTTTCAGAAGCTGTCAGGACAGGATTTCTGTATTTTTTGTTCTGCAGGCTGTCCTCGCTGAAGGCTGCACAGGTCCTTCAAATACATCTTGGCAGGCCACACACATCCTCCTGCACCCACTAATGAGCAGTGACATGGCACAGAACTGCTTGAAGTACAATTGTGGACAGTACCACAGTACCGTACACAATCACGATTCCTTCTCAGCTCGGGGTGATGCATTTTGTTGGGGTTTGTCTTGACAAGATGTTGCAATTATATAGCTCACAAAACTCCTTCTCACACGTTTGCCACTGACTCCAATATGTATCATTTCCTGCTTTTTCAGACAGTTGGTTCATCAAACAGCAGTCATACAGATGAGCCTGTAGTTTTCTCAGCCCTTATGTACACACTGATTAAATTCCTCTCCGGTTCTCTTTGATAAAGACAACAGACTGCATCCCTGAAACCCTCAGTATAAAATTTATTTGACTTTGTTCTGTGGACTACCTCCAACAATTCAGTACCATTCCTAAATTGTGTATTTTTTAATAGTCATTGTATTCTCATCAAGTACTCTTTATTACTAGTACTATTATCCTTGTCAAAACACCAATAATTTCTTATGCTTCCAGAGAAGGGCTGATGAGACTAACATTCAGGCAAACCCTTCAACTCTGAGTTTGAATCCTTCCCAGAGCAGTTCTCTGCCCTGGAGATAAAACTAATTTTCATTTAAGCAAAGCAAAAACACATTGCTTTCTCATATGCTCTTTTTCAAGTGAAAAAATAGCTCTCTTATCAGCAGTTCCTGCTGTTATTTACCATTTTACAATTGTTGGGCCATTTGTGAATATCACCAGTGTTAATAGTCTTTTTTGGTGGCCATTTCCCTTCTTTCCCATATTCCACTCTGACCTTCCATCCCCACAATCCATCCCCCTGCCTTACCTGAATACCAAAGTCTGTGCCTATAGGGAGCAGCCTAAACAGGCTCCTCTGGCTGCTGTAGATGTACACTCATTTTATCTCAAACTTGTTACAGTTATAGTTTCTTGCCCAGTGAGCTACCATTTCAACCGGTCTTCTCAAAAAAAAGCAACTTTTAGAACAAAAGAGGCTCATTCCCAGCTCTGCAAGAAGATGCCCAACCTGAAGACAACTTTTACAAAGGCTAAAGCATTCCCTGCCTTTTTTTCTTAGTTAGTGTTCATCACAATGCAAACTTTCATGTTTTTTCCTAAGTACTTTTATTACATTTTTCTCTCTCGTTCTCATTTAAATAAAAGCCCTGGAAACCTATGGTTTCATAGCTTGCCCACAACCCACAATTTATGGATGCTACTTGCAACTTTCAAAAGCTTTTAAAAATAGCACTGAATCTATTATTGTGAATTACAGTAATTGCAGCAAAGATTTAAGAGGCACTTTGAGAAATTTCAATTTCATGGTATGCTTCTGAACCCACTTCCTTGGCATCTTGGGGAAAATGCAGTTATTTTTTTCTAAAAGACCTTTTCTTTCTGCCTTTTTGAGTAAAATTTTAACTGAAACTCCAGTATCCAAAGTTCTCTTAAGAAAAAGAGACTGTTCAGTTTCCAATCCCAAGTGCAACAGAGGCCAAGATGGTACAAGACTAGAGTGATGTCATGATGAATTTTTGTCTTCTTTTTATATACCCTTTTATGTATTTTCAATATTCTTAGCGGATATATTTGTAATTCTTTAAGCCTGATATTTTAGTATGGTCTTGGTGTTCTAGGCAAGAAGACCAAACACTCTGAAGGCCAGGAAGCCTTACACTGTCTTGAGAAACCAAGGTTCTCTCTAGAACATGTTTTGTGGACCAGGATTAAGCCCCATCTGGGGGTAACACTTTAGAACAGGCAGATGTCACCCCATGCATTTAAGCTTCTCACTGGGGACTCTTAGAGTACCTTAAAATATAGGGGAAGTCTGGTGTTCTCAACACCATTTCTTTTTTCTCTAAGTTATGTGACAATGAGATGTATATTCAGAAAGCTGTAACTTAGCTCATTTCTTAAGCAATGTTCCTCACCGACAAACGTTTGGTTTTCAATGGTCTTACTCCTGCCTTGAAAGCAATGTACTATAGAACCTGGAGCAACATGCATTCAGAAACCAGCCATCAGTGCTTTACAAAGCAATTCTGTTGCTGAATCAATATTTTTATGCTCTCCTAGTACTAGAAATGCCAGTAGTTTTAGAGCTACCAAAACACTGAAATGTCATTTTCAGATGAAGGCCTAGATCATGATCTCCATTACACCTGTATAACTACAGGTCAGCAGAATCACTCAGGATTTGCAAAAGAAATTGCTCAAAATACAGCCTCATCATCTTATTTATTTCCTGCCTTTTCTCTGAAGGCATTTTTAGAACCACTGATTGTGAGGAAAGGTAAGAAGTCAGAACCTGACTCCTATTAGGAGAGCCATTATTGCTTAAAGCTCAGCTGACCAACCTCCCCGCAGGTGTCACAGCTCTGCCGCAGCAATGGGCAGAAAAACCAGCAAAGGAGCTCCAGCTGCTCTGCTGACCAGAAACTCCTCCAGAAAACTCACTGCTCCTTCTGATCTTATCCCCCAGCTTCCACTCTGTCATTTGTCTTCTCCTCCTCCTGTAATACTGCCCCACTTCCTGGCAATCTGTACTATTCCTGATAGGGGTCCTGTGACTTTGTGAAACCTCATAATCTAGAGAACAAATAATTTACTTAGAAGTTCCTTTTTGACTGCAGTACAGCTGTTTTTTTCCATCACTTCATACCTTGTTACATGGTTGCACATCCAGTAAAGACACAGCTTTTAAATTATGGCCACCGACCCCTCAGGTAGTAGTGAGAAAGAGTGACTAGAATATATTCAAAAAGATAATGACTAACTACCAGATAAAACTGAAAGGAAGCAGGGGAAGGAAGAAACAACTAATCATTTTTCCCCCCACCTGTCTACACCCTACTATTCTCATCATCACAAAGGGTAATGGAAAGGGAATTATGAGCCAGAGAAGAGCTCTTGCATGGAGTGAAGGCCTGGATCCAAAAAGCCAGCTCACAGGCTCTTGGGTCAGCAGATAACCAGCAGCTCTCTGAAGAGAGCTAATTAATATTTTTGGTGCATGACCACGCTCTTCAGTTTTAATTGGTGACAAGTGAGCAGCTAAAGAATTGTAAGTGGAATTTCATTTATCTGTATAGAGCAGATCAATATTCACTCAGCATGCAACAACTCCTTGCATCTCAACGGGACAAAATAAATTGTCAGTCAGCAGCATGCATTAGTTATTGATAGAATGTTTCTAGCTAAATTATTCAACTTCTCAAAAGGCCATCTGATAAATGTTTATTTCTTCATAATTGTGCTGTTTAGGGCTGGGTAGAGTTAATTTTCTCCACAGTAGCTGGTATGGGCTGTGTTTCCCATTTGGGCTGGGAACAGTGCTGATAACACAGGGTTATTTTAGTCACTGCTAAGCAGGGTTTGCACAGCCAAGGACTTGCCTGCTCCTCACTCTGCCCCACCACGGAGGAATATGGGGATGCACAAGGAGCTGGGAGGGGACAGAGCTGGGACAGCTGATCCCAAATGGCCAAAGGGATATTCCAGACCATGGCATCATGCTCAGCAATAAACTGGGGCAAGGCTGTCCAGGGGCTGCTGCTCTGGGGCTGTCTGGGCATCATCTGGTTGGTGGGGAGGAATTGTTTCATGCTGGGAGGGGGAAGGAGCCAGTGGCAGTGTGGGGTTTTGGTACCAGCTGGGGTTTAACCACAACAAACCTGCTTTTAACATCTGCTCATTTGTGCCACTTGCAATGAACACCATTTACATTCAGAGCAGGGCTCTAGGAAAACAGTAAGAAGTACAAACAAGAGAGGGCTGCAGGAATTGATTTCTTTTTCTCCTCTTCAGATATTGCAATGGCCTCCCATGGCATAAGGGGCACTCATTGAATTTAAAGATGTCGTAAGCCAGAAACTCTCCTGCTCCCTTCCTATCACAGTGAATTCCAGCTCAACAGCAGCAGCACCAGAACAGCACCGTGCAGCTGCGGAGTTCACTGATGAGTGTTAGCTGAGGTCAGTCCTGGAGAGCAGCAATGAAAATTTCACAGGCTCAGTCTTCAAGAGGGTACAAAATCAGACCATCCATTTTGCAAATAACAAACCTTTCCTGATGTTATTTTCAGTGTTACAGAAAATTCCGATTTCATTCATACCTTATCAAAAACTTCAACTGCGTATTTCAACAGTATGCTACAAAATCTAGAATCAGAATCCTGGAAACAGAGATAATTGCAAATAACATTTCTACATTAAAGCATTTCAGATCCTCAAGTATTACCATCTCATGAGTTTAACTTCATTTTTATTAAAACATAAATATTCTCTGTTAGTTTCAGTTCTATTATTAGTTTCAGTGCTGAAGAGCATAATGCAAGCTGCATAATTCATATTATGAAGAGCCCATAAAGACACACCTGCAAACTGTGACTAAGGCCATTAGTGTCAATTTAACTCCACATGAACACAGAGCTCAAACCTGCAGCAAGCTCAGAACCACAACAGGATCACAAAGGTGATTTGAAGTGTCAACAACAAAAGAATTTCAGAAGATCTAAGGGGAAGATTCTTGGGAACACAGTAAGACTAAATTATTACCCAGGGAAGTTAAATGTTTTGCACTATTGAGTTATCTTGGTTGAAACCAACACTACAGAAATTCCTTGCAGAACTGGTTCTCAGTATGGATTTTGAATACGTAACACTGAGATGCTGCACAGAAAAATCTCCATAGAATAATATGGCAGAAAGCTACAGTTAACTGGCACAAAAGAAAAAAGAACATTTAGGAAAGGGGTTATGACCATTAATAAAGTAGAAAGAGTGTGAACAATGCAATAAAAGATGATCTAAGAAAATAAACTGAGTAGCAGAAGATGTAAACAGGATAAAACAAAATGAGAATCTAATGAAGCATAAAGAGAGGGTTCATTTAGAGGAAAGCATCATAGGCAGGATGTTCAGAGATGGAGCATTTTCATATACATTGGAAGGGGGTGATATAGCTTTGCTTGCAGCTTGTAAGGATACTACAGCAATCCAGATGGTAACTTAAGAGAGCCTGGTTTAAAGTCCTACTGGTAAAGAAAGGGAGAGAGTACACAAGCTTATACTGCCCAATTTAAAATCCAGCACATTTCTTGCTTGAGTCAAATGCTGCTGATTCTACCTGATATCAGCGGCAAAACATAAGCATAGGGAGAAAAAAGAAACTCTACTGTGGAAAAAAATTGTTGTGAGCATGGATTAATCTCTAAGAATTATTTAAAAAGTCAGGCAGAGAAATACAAATTGTGTATCAGTTGTAATTTATGTTAAATGCTGCTTTAAGTGCCACATGTGATATGTCTATATCCTCAGAAACAGAAAAGAGAAAAAATAACAGATGTTGCCGCTGTAAAACATTAGGCAACATGAATGACACCATTTGTTTTCCTAAATGAAAATAAAAAAGCAAGAGAAATGAGCATTGAAGACCTAAATTCATAAAATATTCAATACCTCACGTAGCTGATGTAGCATGTGACACCCTTTCTTGCTGCAAATATCACAGCTGCTGTGGTAAAAGAAAGGAAGCAAAGAAATGGGAGTTAGTGTAAAATGATGGGGCTTTGACACAAGTTATGACAGGGATGAAACCTCTAATTTAGGAGCTTTCAGGAAATTTGGGGGTGCAGACCTTACAGTGACAGCCTCCAAGAGCTGTACATGGCTGTGTTATCCAGGAGTGAAGCAGCACAGCAGTTAAGTCCTGACATGGGAGTTATTTGGGAAAAATATCTGAAGGCTTTTCACAAAGCATTCAAGACCTTTGCTGGCTGAAGAACTTCATTTATCCCAAGAGACTTCTCTGAACAGCTCAGTAAGTAAGATAGTAGTTTTACCCCTCTCACCTGCAAGCTGCTGGAATTTGTATTTGTTATTTGTGTTGCAGTGCTAGCAAGTGCCCTTGCAGCAAGTTCTGAAGTCCTTCTCTCCTGCCTGGTGCCACCAGGCCCATCTCACCTTGCCAGGACAAGGCACATCCAGAGAGGGCAAGGAATGCAAAGGGCAGGAATGTGGTCAGTCCTTGAGAAATGGACACAAAGGAGAAACAAAGAGAAAAGGCAGAACCTGCACACAGTGAGAGCCTGGGACACAGCAGCATCTTCAAGCAGATGGACTCTTCTTTTTAGGTAGGAGGGTGATTTTCTGTTGGTTTTTGGGGGTGATTGTTTTGTTGGTTTGGGGTTTTTTTACCAGGCTTTCAAGCATTTTTGCTGTTCTTTTAATTTCCCACAGTTGCTCTGATTGCCATTGTTTGCTCTTTCATTAACTTGAATTTATCTTTGCAGAACAAAGGCTCCCTGGCTGCTCCAGTTTCCTCATTGTCACCCCAGTGACAGAACATGAAAAGAAATGAGACCATGGGATTGAGATTTTACTTTCACCTTTCCCAGGATCTGTGGGACAGGGAATAACAAGAAACACAGTTTTGTATTTCTATGCTTCCCCACAACTCAAACTACTTTGACAGGGAAATTTGCAGATTACTGCCTCATTTTTATCCCCACATATTCTCTTTTTCATGTTTTCTCCTTTCCCTGAAAGCAAACTACCAAAAAAGGTTGGTACAATTCCATTTGCACCACTCAGCAAAACCTAGTCAGAACCCACAGCAACTGCTGTGAAATTTTTTTCACTTTTCCCCCCAGTGAATTCCTGCCTGCACATCCTCCCTCCCCACTGAGCCAGTGCTCTGTGATAACCACACCAGCAGCATTCAGACAGAGATCAAGTGATGCAACCAGCTCTATCTCAACTCTGGCTTTCAACTGCACATTCTACTTGGATGTACATTTTTTCCTCTAATGAAAACTGCTCTTAGATAACAGCAGAACTACCCCAGATATAGATAGGAAAGGAAGGAGTCTAATCCATCTAAACACAGGGAAAAGGGTTTGCTGGGTTATGCTGTCCTTCTTAATATTCTCTTTAAGTTTAAGAACACTGCTAGAACCATTTATATCTCAAAAAAATTACAACTTCTTCCAAAAGGGCAGTGCAGAAAATATGCCATTTCTATCAGCCCTACCAGTACTGGCTCCATACTGTTACAAAACCAGTCTTGTCCTGTACATTATACACACAGTGAAAATGCTGAACACCTACAATACTAATCCTGAATGTGTCAGATAGCCCAGAGGCTTCCTGAGCTATGGCTGTGACACAGCTAAACACAGGAAAACAGCCTGAAATACAAAGGCAAAATCTGGGGTTCACTTTTTTACACCTGACTTAACTAATCTGACAGTGAACTTTCTGTCTCCTGGGTTTTTCTTTAAGTCTTGCTTAATCCTGAACACTTAAAGAAGGAGCAGTTGGATTTGGTTGCTACCAACTAAAGGTACCACATCCCAGTTTTGATGGAAGCTGTGTGTGGATAACCATAACCACTGCTCTCCTCATCACTGCTCTGTATTTTATCAAAAACAACTTTGATGATCCTGGAAGGACTCATTGACAATGCAGTGCCTGAATAAGCAAATAGCTATCAACTGATCTATTGACTTCAGAGGGGCCACTTGTGTAAGAAGCAATTCTACAGCCATGACTAACACAAAAAAGCACATCGATATCCTCAGTTTCTCCTCCAACTTGTCCTAGAGGTTAAACCTGCCAACAACCACAACCCCAGTCATATAAATCAAGCTTCAGGTAAGATACATCACCTTGTTACATCATTGTCACAGTGATTATCTCCCTGAATCACCATGAACAGAACTCCAGGTTTCCCTGTAATCTATAATCAAGTGCTATAAAGCTGTATTCATCCATCTCATGCTGTGTTAATTGGTTTGAATACTTATAGGGTGCCAGCACACTTAGAGCAAATACATGCCCAAATCAAGAAACAGAGCAGCTCATGCTTCAAAGCACAGCCTGTACCCTCTGATTCACTGCCTGCCCTCCCTCCCCTATCACAACAGCTCAAACTTGGCTTCTAAATCAGCTGCTGAGACAATGATGCTGGAGCAGTGAGACACTGAGGGAACCAGCTCTCTCCCTGGAAATCCACTCAATTAAATTTTGGCCAGAAGGGATCCATCCTAATATCAAAGATGCTGCTGTGAGGGTAAGTTCCCTGGAGCACAGGGTTAATGATTCAGAGCATGTCAGCCTGGCCTGGAGCAGTGGAAGAGAAGGCACACCTAAATTAATAAATAAATACATAGGGAAGCAACACAAATAAACACCAACAGTAATTAGAAAAATAAAAAAGCTATGGAGTCAAACTGCTGTAGTTAGCACCCTATTTAAGGGATATTCAAATTTTCCTAAAATCTCACCTTAATGCCTGAATATTTTATTTCCCAAGATCACTGATATATAAAACACCAAAGAGTCTGTTAATATCCACAAAAAAACTCAAGCATAAGTCAATCATCTCTGAAAGATACTGCAGTTCCTGCTAGGAGCAGGTGAAGGATGTTTTTACATTCAAAATGTAGACTGAAGGTTGGATGTCATCTTTGCATTGTAATTTGCTTCTCTTCTTTGTCTTGTAATTCATCCTTACATCTACATTGTCACCAGCATTACAACAACTTGCATGGTCTCTCAAGTATTTATCTGTGAAATGACAGTGAAGTAAAAGTATCTGATTATATAAAGGTTTTCTAAACTTAACATTCCAGACCTAATAGTAGAGAAATTCACATCCACCTCTTTTCCATTTGTTCCAAATTCAGTTGCTAAACTAAGAGATTCATTAGTTTTGTCCCCCAAAACCAGAACAAAGTCCCCCTTTCCTTTTTTTGCGTGCACTACTTACTAAGATGTTAAAGCAAGGACAATTTCCCCACTAGAATGAGAACCATCAAAAGCTCTGAGAGGATATTCTGAACTATTGTCGCCAGGCAGCAGGAAGAGCACAGCACACAAGTGCTCCATGTGCTTCTATTGCAGGAACACCAACAGCCACAAAGAGGGTGAGCCACTTTGGAAGACAAAGATGTCACTTGCTCTTCCTTTAACAGCTGTGTTTGATGATTAGATATATGCAATGTATCATTTCTTTATATGTACAGCAAATTTTTAACATCTGCAACACATCTAAACGCATTTAGCTAAGAATATTCAGAAACCCCCATTAATGTTATAAAGCAGGCAATAGCCATGTTCCTACCAGCTTCATTCTAGCTGAATTAGCTTCCTCTTTAGAAGCTGCATCAAGTAAGTTAAGTGACTGGAATTAGATTCCAGGATCATTAATAGACTGTGTTAAAATCACCCAAATAAAAACTCTCTAAGAACTGGGCAGGTTTATGTTCATAACAAAAATACTTGGCCATTTTGGCAAATTGCTTCTATCATCTGTTCACAAGAATATTGAATACTTTGCTCTGTCAAAAATAAAATTACATCCCTATCAACAGCTCTATGCAAAAGCCTTGCTGTAGGAACTCCCCAAGCCATAATTTGTAGCAAGTTATTTATGCTACTTAGGCAGTCTGCATTATCTCAGCATCTTAGAGCTCCAGCACAGGGCAGTGCTCTCTTGCCCACCTCACAAGAAAGCTTCAAAAGAGTTTACAACCAGTGAGATCAAGGCCCTGAACCCAGGGTCTCCTTAATGGGAAAAAAGACAATATTCCACAAAAATTATTTGGAGAATAAATTTCTATCAGAAAACTGCTAATAAAAAGCAAAACCCTGTTGATAAAGGACAGGACTTAGTGACTCCTCTTTCTGTGTGATCAACAGTCCAAGCTGGATCCTGTGACAAAGAGTAAAGCTGAGCCTCCAGGTGCTGTGAGAGAAGGTCTGATGCTGGAATAAATCAGTTCTGTGCTGTTCAGAGGAGTGAACACAACGGTGATGGGCAAGGTATAGGAAAATAGAAGTCAAAACAGCAACAGAACAATCAGCAGATACATATTTGCTACCATGGCAACCCACAGCATACGCTAGAAAGCAAATGTGCTAGAAAGAGTCTCTGAGACATGGCAAGGAGAAATGAGAGAAACTGCAACCCAGATAGGGTTTGGGCTATGCTAGACTCGAGAAGCAGTCCTGATCCTTATCTGTGAGCAAGGTGATGACAAGCAGAGCACAGGAATGACATTGCCTGGTGGGCAGCTTCTTCAGGAAGTCCATGGTGCAGGGAAGTCATGTTCAAATTTGGCAACGAAGACAGTGTGAATGGAGGAGGACAAAGGTAGTCTGAACTCTCAAGATAGACTCTATCTCAAGATAGACTGTTCAAAACACATGGCTATATCCCATTTGACAAAAATCTCTTCTTGGGTCTGTAGCAGATTCCGTATAAAAGCAAAACCAGTGGATTCTGTATAGGAGCAAAACCAACTCACTTCTATTGCTATCTTAGTGCCACAATAACTCCCAGTTCAAAACTCAGGTATGTCTTGTAAAGTCTCTATTTTCTTCTAGCATATGTCAGGTGGAAAATTAAGGTCTAATTATTACAGTTTTTCTCTAAGAAGTCTAGCAAGTTGTACAGGCAGCATTTTATGCTCTTATGAAGCACCAGCCAGGAGAAAAGGCAGTGGTAAGACATCACAACCTGCATCACCTCAGTCTCCTCCACGCCCAGCTCATTAGTTGCTCCAGGTTTCTGCACCTCAGATCACCCAGATATTTTAGCTTTCTGCAGATAGTCAAACAGGCAGAACTTTTATTACCTCTCTTTTTGAAGAAAAGGAGAGAGAGAGGCAGAAGCCAAGGGTCTTTTACTTTCAAGCAGTACTTCCAGGTTGGATATTTAATGTTGGCAGTCATATTGTAAGGTCATTCCTTTAGAAAATTCCTCAGGGAAGAAGCTGTACCAGAAATGCTGGCTGAAATGGTAACCCTTCATCCTTAGGGTCAAAGGAAAACCTCTTCTTGTAAGCTCAATGAAAACTGATCTGCTGGATACGAAAAAAGCAAAGAGAAAGTTGCCTACTGTATAAACACCTCCAAAGTAAATAAAACCCTTGAAGGGAAATGACAAAGTTACAGAGTCAGGGGAAATAGCAGAAAGATAAACTATCTCAGGAAGCCAGATTCACTCATGTGCAATACATCAGTTGGAGGACAGAAAAAAAAAATTGAAAACCATGGCAGGTTTTAATAGATTTGAAAAAAATGTATGGAAGTCTGACTTTACAACTGTGCCTTCCACCTCAAAACCAAATACAAAGCAACAACAAAAAATCACCTGAAAGACAAATCAAAACAACTTTAGAGGAAACCACAATTTTATAAATTAAAACTAATAATTCTCTAACCATTTTAAATTATAATGCTTGTGACAGGGAGGTGTTCATTTCAGGCTGGCAAAGCAGATAAAGAT
This sequence comes from Chlorospingus semifuscus, assembly GCA_035048045.1. NCBI lineage: Eukaryota > Metazoa > Chordata > Aves > Passeriformes > Passerellidae > Chlorospingus > Chlorospingus semifuscus. Next base: position 5,859,773 of record JAWWMS010000038.1, read on the forward strand.
CCCACTTGAAAAATAAAACAGATGTCCAAAAAGGAGCAGAATAAGAAAGGTCTGCACAAGCACTGATGGAAGAGAGCCACTAGGCCAACTCTCTAAAATCAAAATGCATTTCTTTTGATGGAATAGATCTGGATTCATGGTGTTGAGCTGAGTGCAGTATATGGATCAGTTATCATCAATTTGAAATGAAATAGCTCATTTAAGAAAGAGCAGTAGCACAGGAGTTTGCTGATGGCACAGCATATAAACACCAGAAATCTGTCTCTGTGATGATACACAATATTGACAATTATAAACACAAATGGCTAAGGAACTTATTTAATAACAGTGTATATTCATGAGAGTCCAATTTATCATTATACCCTGCAATATTATTTTGCATGTAAAGCTGTACAAAGAAAAAAAGCACTCCAAAGAATATAAAGCTAGGGCACAGGATCAGGGATCTGCTTTTTTAACTCTGACTATTCTCCATTTCCTGACACATATGTTTGACCATAGCCAGACCCATCCCTCTGGAGATGCCCTGGCTGTGTCTAGCTCTGTGGACATCCTCTGAGTGTTCACCAAATTGTTCTCCATGGAAATTGCAGGAGCCATGCCATCTGCTGGAGGGTTTACCCAGGAGGGCAGCGCTCTGAAGGCAGTGAGCCTGCTGCCATCCCTGCAGCTCTGTTCCAATCAACACCTCTGTGCCCACTGTGCCAAGCAAAGCCTCAGCACAGCTCCTGCCACAGGCTGGATCATGTTCATGCCCTCAGAGAACACTTCCTGGGGCATTTTCAAGTGCATAGCTAGACACAAGTTCTTATGTCAGCAAACTGTGCAAGACAAGGATGAAATCTTGACTTTTTTCTTCTGTTCTAACCCTTTTTAGATCCTTCTTAGGCAATGTCAAAATTCTCTTTTTATCTGCTATTACTATCTTGAAATCTTCTCCTTTTGTTGCAAAGCTATCATGGCAAAGCACAACACAGAATCTAGTTCAATACCAGTCAGACTCATGATATGACAGGATTTAAACAAAAACAGCTCCTTCCAGTTTCATTTGAAAATATGACAAAGCCTGTTTATCAAATACAGCAAACCCATCTATCACCTTCTAATTGGAAGCCTTTTTTTGCTAGCATGCCTGATGCCTCACTAATCTGTACACCACTTAATATGGAAGTTAATAAATTATACAAGAGAACTAATTATACCTATTTGTCAAAAGATGAGATAGTTAAACTGAGGATTTAAATAACAAGGAATGAGCATTTTATCCTAATTAGTTTGACCTCAACTTTGGGGGACAGGGGAAAAGCAGAATAAATTTTTCTGACTAATCTCTGAGTGCTAAGAGCTATTATCATACAGACAATGCAAGGCTGAAAGGGCCACTGTTTCATCAAGCACTGGAACATGCATTTCTTTCAAATCACACTGTACCATCCTGACACCAATCTCCCCAGCTGTCCAATCTGCTTATGGCAGAAGACCATGAAAGGGAAAAATATTAAGCTTATTTTATCCACTTCCTCTCTTTGTTACTCTGAGGTTGTTTGTGCTCATACACTTATTAAAAATCCACCTTTGTATCTTCCAGCCGATTGCTAAAAACCCACACAAACAAACAAAAATAATAAAAACAAAGGAAGAAATCCTAAGGGACAAAATAATTTCCTCTAAGTATATGTAAAACAGGTCTAGGTATGAAAAACTACCTCAAATATAGGCACCACTGGAACAGGAGAGGAGCTGAGCAGCAATAAAAGACAAAGCAAAGAATGCCTACAATGCACTCAACACAGTGCCTGCATTTGGCTTTACCTGCTTGACTGCTGTGCCCAGAGCAGTACAGAATTCTCCCTCTTCAGGTTGCATCACCCTATGTTTTTCACTCCTCCTGTGCTGAAGAAGGAAATTACATCAAAAGAAACTGACAGTTTAGGCACAAAATATACATAGATACATTTTCCAGGGTTCATGTTTAGGTGAACCCTCTTCACCATAGCTTTGCTGTATGGATGCTGCATACCAAGTGATCAGTTTAGCAAGGCTAAAACTGCTCTAATAATGAACTCTGAACCTTGACTTGTTATGCAGTATCTATAGCTCTCTAGTAAAGTACCTCTAGGGGCAAAAAACAATAGTCCATACTCCAAAAGAAACTAACAGTTCTACATTCTATTCTTTAGGATAAAGTGTCAATATAAACTTCAGAATCCCAACTCTGTGGTCTAAGCTAAATGTTTAGAACTAATTTTTACAAGAAAAATCCAAGAAGTTGAGAGGCTGTCACAATGTCAAATCCAAAGTGATTAGAACTTTCTGTTGATTGCTTCCAGCCATATCCTAGGGACAGTTTCCACAACCCTTGCACTGAAGAGCAGCGTGTGCCAGGAGCCCACTGACATCAAAGCAGCACCTGGGGTGTGTGCTGGGCAATCTGGGAGCTGCATTCTGACACATAACCTACAGCACTGCAAGCATGAAGAGATACCCCCTAAATATTTAATACTTGTCTTAGTTCTTAAATTAAATAACCTTTTACTCCAAGGAAGCCTAAAAAGACATGTTTTACTTCTGCAAGCTACAGGTACTTCAAAAAAACCTGTGCAGACCAAAATAAAGGGATGCAGGGAGTCTGAGGAGCTGAGCCAAAACTGTCACAAGTTGAGAGTTTGGGCATTTAATTGAAAGCCAAGTTTCAAGAGCATCTCAGGACAGTCTGAGCCAGCAGTGCCACTGCATGAGATAATTCTGCCTCTTTTCCATCCATCTCATTTCCATTCCTGCCTCACTCACTGGTCCTGGTGCAAGTGTTGGCCCAATGCAGTGAGACACAAGTGATGCAACTGGCTGAAACAAAACTGAAGGTGATGGAGGGTTGAGGAGGAGAGTAAAGGTTAACTTTAGCCACATAAATTTTTCCCAATCCACCTTACATCATAAATCTTCCTACTCTCTAAGAGCAGGAAGACAGACTGTCAGCTGGAAGGCAGGTAACAGTAATTTAGATCTTCACTGACCATGGATGTATCAGTGCAGCCTTACTAAAGATACACCAGGTTAACTTTGTACATTTTGCCATTTTGTTTTCCTACAAAATGCACGTTTGTATCCCTGTTCCCTGCTTTTATTACAAACAAAGGGAGAAAAACATGTCTTTATGCAGAACTTATTTATAAATTCCAAAACTTTCTTCTAGCAAAAGGTGTAAGAACTTTTTACCATTAAGAATACAAGCCTTGCTTTTTGGTGTAATGCAGGAACTGCTGATCAGTTTCTACAGAGAAAGAATTTTTGTAAATAGAAACAGGAAGAAATTGGTATTCTCTCCTTTCAGTCATTACAGTTCTCATCGGTTGTTTTTTAACTTAACCTTTACTGGCTTAAACATTAACCAGATAAGTCTTCAAGGAGGTTTTTTTGGAGCTGGTTTTGAGAAAGAAGAGAGAGCAGAAGGAAACAGATGATATTTACTGCACAATTTTAAGATTCAATCTGGATGAATCAAAACGAGTCATCTCCCGAGCCAGGAAGTATATGAGGATGTTTAAATGTAATTGAAAAATTCTTCATTCAATGCTGCAAAGAAAATTCTCCTTCCAGCATAGATCAGTCTTAAACAGTCACAACCCTTAAATATTAATTGGGATTCTCTGAAGATCCTAAACCACTTTACACAGGAATAGCATTTAGCCAAAAGATTGTGTGTGGGATTTATACAGCTAATTCATCCTGTTGAAGTGATATTGTCCCCCAGATCATTTTGAGTTCTGTACCTGTCTCCCTGTGTACTGTGTTCCTTCCACTCTGCCAGGGAGGACAGACTCAGAAAATGCTCTGCATTCTACTATCCAGGTCATTAATAAAAATACTGTTAATATGAGACATAGAATATTGACAAGCCCTCCTTGATGTATTACTATGTTCTGACATTTGGCTGATTTTTTTTTCCTGACCCATTTTATATCCACCAGGCAGTAGACAACTCTAGACCACTTTTCCTCATCTGAATCAAGGAAACACTACATGAACACAGTGCAAGAAACTTGAGCTAATCAAGGTATATTGTATCAAATGCTTCTCTCCTCACCCCCTGACCTGTAACACTGCTGTACAAAGAAATTAAATGGGTTTGTCACGATTTGCCCTTGAGAAATCTGTTTACTTGTAACAGATCTTGCTAACTGGCAAGGGTTTATAAGATGTCTATCCAATTATTTCTTGCTAGATTTAAGCCAAACAGACTGGTCTTTAATTACCAGCTCATCCTTTCCCTATCCTCTCCTGAAGTACTATATTTGCTTTTCCCCAGATACCACTTTCTTTCCTACACAGCCAATTCTTTAAATGCCCTAGAATTAATCACACCAGGTCCAGCTTCCTTGAAAACATTTAAGAACTACACTTAAAGCTAGAAAACTTCAGCATCTATTTTCGCATTAACATAAATCCCTCAGTACAGAAAACTTCTCTGAAGCAGTTAAAAAAATGTTTTCAACATCCATAAATCCTCAAAGAAAGCACAAAGTGGCAGTCCTGTGTCTTAAGAAAATTGTATTCCTATTCAGCAGGCATTAAGATCAAGAGAAACAGTGACTTGTATGAACAAAAACAATTTATAATTTTGAAGCAATTGAGACCATAACTGTGCACGTGGTTCTCATGGTATTTTAAATGTGTATTTCTACATCTCCCTCCCACTACTTGAGTAGCATTGCTCCATTTTTGGAAAGCAGATCATAATACTATCACTTCTACTTTACCACCCTAAAAACACTATTTTTAGGGGCAAAAATTCAAAGATGCAGTTAAGAGAAACTTGAGTTTAGTCCTAGAACTGTACCTATAACTCAAGGACTCAGAAATCTAATCCTTGTCTTTGCTTTCCCTGACTGATGACATTGGTGTATCTCACCAGGGCTGTGAACAGTTTTGACCCTCACCATGAGAGGTCAGTGGGTGCAGGGAGCCTTGTTTCACACCTAAGGTAGGACACAAACCAAACCCCCTCCTTCTCTTTCCCCCTGTAAAAACTCATCTGCTCTAGAAGGAAGAAGCCCCACTAGAACAACAAAACAAATCCTGACAGCCTCACACCTTCTCTAACTACTGCAACCAGTCCTTACTGTATGGTCACTATGATAAAGAAATAATTCTTGGCAAATCCCTGCTACCAAACACGCAGAGATGGAGACCTTTCCTTGTGGGAGCTACACAGAATTTAACCTCTCCATTGTTCTTCACATATCACTTTATTGTTCACACCATTCCTACAGATGTCACAGCAAATGACTCAGCCCTTGCTCAATGATATTTGATTGATTACCAAATAATTTCTCTGAGTTTGGGGTTTTTTTTTTCCCCAAAGTTGTGGTTTGAATAACAATTTTTAGCTTAGATCAGCTTAAAGGCACTTAAACAATTGCATTCATTTGATCCTAATGGAAGCAATCCTGAAGTATTGCATTAAGGACACCATGACATCACAGAGCAAATACTAACCCACGTAAGACAAATACAGCTCTTACAATTAACTGCTCTGAACTGCCTGAGCCAGCAGAAGGGCAAGTGTCAAAGACCTGAGGCAGTTATTCCACTCTAGAGAATGCTGTACAATGAATAAGAATAGGAATCAGAACACAACACTGATTTTTTTTTTAATTTACATAACTGGCATATAACAACTTCTTTAAGAATATTTGCAATTAAGGATGACATTTGTTTAACAGCTAAAACAAGCAAACACACCACCAGAAAAAAGATATCAACTCCATTTACAAGGAGGCAATCTTCACCTCATCTATCCAGCATGAAATATGCCATTTGATCTTCTATGCAATGTAGACTATTTATTTTTCCATATTTTAAAATAAACTCAAAGGAAAAGAGCAAAACCCTTTAACTACTAAAAGGAAAGACAAACTCATTTTTCTAATTGTCTTTTCCCAAAGAAAATTTCACTTATTACAGTATCCAAGTCCCATACCCTCATCTCTATAATTGCTATTGAAGAATCACTTTGCAACTGGGATTCTCAATATTTGCTGTAGTTATTACAGATTGTATAAATAATGTAACAGTGTATTTCTCTTATAAAATATAGAAGTAGTTGCTTCAGCTCTCTGGTTGTGTATTCTCCTCACTTGACTCTACCTTACCAACAGACAGATGCATTTTTTCTTACAAGGAGTCTAACTCTCTGGAGAGACCAGCACTGCCCCAGCTAGGAATTCTCCAAAATGCCTACCATTGTGACTTTCTTCGGAGAAATGGAATATCACCATCTTGACAGGGAACAGGAGCTTCTGTAAACTTCTGAACTATCTCTTGCCACTAGCAGCTTAAAAATATTTCAATTGAACGTACCCTAAACTATGGAGCAACAGGCAGAGCAGCAAACCTACTAAGGGCTATTTCCACCCATTTTCTCCTACAAAAAATCTGCAGTGCTACTTACATTGCATGCAATAAATCCTTGCCTAAGTATCCACATGCTATTTAAAAACATATCTTCAAGAGGAAGTGAACAATGAACAAAAATTGCTGCTGATCTCAACCCAAAGAGTACAGATGTTGTAAGGTCTGAAACATAACTTCATGTTATTCTTGCAGCTACAGACCAAGGCTGATGAGGTTTACAGTAAAGAGAACAAAGAAAATCAATAAACAGATAAATAAATAGCTTGCCTATACAGGACATGTCTTTCACATCAAAGACATAAAGGAGGGACAAAAAATACAGAGATCACTTTGTCCTCAAAGGGAATTGCAGCACAGCATTTGACTGGACCTTGTTTCTCACTGATGCATGTTCCTCCTACTTCTGTGGGCAGGAGTAAACAATAGGTAAAAGCTATTGAGCCATTGTGTTAAAGTTCTGGCTTTACAGTCTATTTTCTCTATTAACTTAGTGATAATTAATTACTACCTATACACTTAATTACAACCAGTTAAAGAAATGTAGTGCAAGTCTGTAAACAAATCTTGGTCAATTTGAGGTAATGGGTAGTTGGAGCTTAATGAGATTTCTACTCAACTACGTTCATATGTAGCACCCTCAACCTACTCAATACCACAGCATGAGGATTCTTCAAAACTCCATATGGTTCCCAAGACAATCTAAACATTTGTACTTTGTTAAACTAACAAATAATATCCTTACAACTATGGACTTAGAGAAACTTGCTGCAGGACTGACCTAGAAAGACTCCCTTAAATAAAAAAACTGGGTTCGCTTAGGTGAAGCTTCACTCCAGCTTACCAGAAGGTCATCCTGACTAAATAAACATAGTATATTTAAGGGAAGAAAATTATATCAAGACTTTTATTAAATTTACAAGAGGAAAGTGATGGGCACCTGTTAGGAAACGATTCACGGGCTTGCAGTGAAAACCAGTCTCTATGGAAGAACATTTCACTTGCTGCTGTTTAAGATCCAGCTCATAACACCAGAGCTGCCAACCCAACTGAAGTCTGAAAGGCAAATGCAGCACCAAGTGCCACAGGAAATCTAAAGGAGGGAAGGAAATTATCCTGAATGGGTGAGGATCACTTCCTTCAAGCACTTGCACAATAATCACCATTAGATTGTCCCAGGATTTCTGTCTCCTCATACACTCCTTGGGCTGTACAGTTGATTACTTATTACCAATTCAAGGTACAATTCGGTGCAGGTTTATTGATTACAATGTAATCAACACCATACTCTCCCAGACATGACAGCTGATGTTCCAGTCTTGTCCTTCACTGGCTATTCCTGTCCCTATTCACCCTACAGCTTTTCTGAGTTTCTCTGGCCTATGAAACTAATAACTCACACTACTTATTACTGCTTACCACTGTGTCTCATTTTCTTTATTAGTGATCAAAACACTGCCCTCCCAATAACTCTGTTTGAGCCCACATGTACCATTTTAACTTTCCCTTTGGACAAGTGTAATATGCTTTAAAGTCATACTAAAAAGCAGCTATTTCAATATAGCCTACATAATTACTTTCTGGGACAGAAACACAGTTTCAGTCTTGCACAAATCCACACATATCCTTAAGCACTTGAGCTAAACAGAATGAATCTTAGTTTGAGAACTGCAATTGCTGTTCCTTGTTAATCCCCAGTGTAAACTCCTAAGCACTCAGCCTGTCCAGGAAAATGTGTATTGGTCCAACAATTCTTTTTCAACACTAAGACAGCTACAGGCAATGTTGCTTGAAAAAGCACACACTATAAATGGAATGTTGGCTGATTAGTTTCCATTTTTCAAATCAATTTCCTTCCCCTAGAACATACTCAGTTAAATCCTGAGGAATTATCCCATATATGGCACCATAATAACATCCCTTCCTGACCTTTGTGGTGTGATACTTGAAGTCAATATGGCAGCACCACGCTTCAACACTCAAAACCACATATTTTCCATTAACCACTAAGTCAACAGATAACTAATATATTTTTTATGGTGAGCAAACATTGATGCCCTTATTACAATGAAAGCAAATCCCTGGCTACTTGTTTACAGCCTGCCCACAAGTGCTGGAGCCAGTGCAGGTCAGCACCCAGAGAGAGATGCTCACAAAGAGCACAGGAGTGCAGTAACATCAGTCATGGCACATTCTGAGCTTTGTGTTCCCCCCCAGCCTGCTCCAAAGGCTCTTGTTTTACCCGGAGTTGAGTGGTGCTGCAGCAGGTCAGAACGTGGATCTGACCACTGCCACCATGGCGGGACAGGCAGCTCAGATTAAGTTTTTGCCCATGAGGAAATCAGTGTTCCAATATTTCCTTCAGATTAAAAAACAAAAACCACCTAAACAAAACACCAACAAAAAGTCACCTCAATATTATTAACTGATGTTCACCTAAGACTGCACCATCAAATGCCCTAAATTTAAAGTGCTTGTTGATCTCACTCTGCTTGCCAGAATAGGGTTCCCAGGAATATAAACAGCTGGTACTTTTTGTGAATACACAACTTACTAATAAACAAACAATTGCATCTTTAGGTGATAGTCTGCTTTTTCACAGATCATCACTCAGTTTTCTTTTGAATCTAGGCACATTTTCTCAAATCCACCTTCGCTGACAAGTTATTATAAGTATTTAGTAGCAGTAGTTTTTCAAACAGTAGATTTCTGTCTTCTTGTTTACACCTACGAGAACATTTTAAGGTTATTTTTCAATTGTTAAAATCTACTGTTTTATGTGTCTCATCACCACAGCCTTAAAAAGTCAGACAGACTTCATGAGCTCCTTTGGAATTTTGTCTTTCATCATCAAAAGCACATGCTGCTTTATATAGCTATGCATAACATTTTTCATTTTTTCCCCTGAAAGCATGCAATTTTCAGAGCTGCCATTTCACAAGTGGTTTGAAAAATACTATCGTAGTCTTATTTTTAAAACTAAAGCGAGGATTTCACAGAGCACTAGGGTGGGATGGGTGGGATGACTGCAGCAGAGTTACACTGATAAATTAAGGTAGTTTGGAACCTGAGCCTTCTGCTCATCTGCACGAATGTCAGCCTTGGCACACCCTCCATCCACCCTTACCCTGCTTTGTGCTAAAGGTCACAGACAAAAAGAAGGGAAGGATCTGATTTTCTGCCGTGTCCATACATCAAACTTGAATTTAGTGTACAGAAATCCACATTAGATTAAAGCAAAGCAGTTCATGCAGGAAAGCAGTTAAGCCATAGCAAAATGGTAATAAAGGATAAATTAGTCCATATTAAAGACTTCTGGAGTGACATCTTAAAAAATTACTTCCAGTACTAAGCTAATTGTGTTAGTTTAGATGCAGTATACAAATATACATTTTGCTTGTCTCTCTGTCATAGGGTATATCTGAAACCTACTAAAAAAAATATAAAGGCAGACAGTATATGTAGCACATTTTACCCTTTACTATAACACCTTCCATTCCCAAGAACAGTTAATTTTCTTGTTTAAAAAGGGCCCGAAAAAGCAAAACATGCCCATATGACCCTGTAACTATACAATATTAAACACTAAGACACTCTTGGCTCTACGACACAAAGATTTCTGCCTCCTCAGTATCATGGCAACATCTACCCTTACAAGTCTTTGTTACCTTTTGTTAAAGATGTGGAGGGGGAAAGGAAAACATTCAAAGCCTTGAAAATGTAAAGAAATAAATGAAGCTTTCTTTTGAGAAGAAAAGGATTTATTTCCACTCCCTTGACCTAAAGGACATGAGGAGGGAAATCTTTTACAAAGTACTAACAATTTTTTAATATATTAAATATAGGCATGTTGAATATTGGTTCAGCTTCTTTGGAAGTAACTTGAGTATTCACAGAAGGTAGGTAAGAACCACTGAAAAAGCAGGGGACACTGTGATGGTGACATATTCAGATTCTCTCTAGGAGAAATTCAAAGGTAGCCCAAAATGGTGTGTGGCAAAATTACACCAACTTTAGGTTCAAGACAGAAGTTTGTCTGACTTTTTTATCATGTCAGAGAACTGCAGACACGAACTTCTCTGTATTAGGTGGCTTTGGCTTTTTGCTTTTAGTGTGTTTAAGAGAAGATTAATGCAACCCCAAGAGACAGGAGGAGGCATATGAGATGCACAACAGCAGCAATGTACAACAGCATCAATCAGGATATGACTGAGACTGTAAGATCAGCCATGATCAGACCTGCATTAAGATCATGAAGTTGCAAAGGCAAAAGAAACTGGTAAAAGGACGTGAGGACTCCAAATAAGGGCCCTGTCCAGAGGAGCAGATGTTTGTCCATCTGGCACCAAGCTGCAGCCCTCCCTGAGCACCAGCCTCATGCAGCACTGCCCTCCACTCCCTGCTCACCATGCAGGCTGAGCCCATCACACACCTGCTTGGCGAACTCTGGACTCTCAAAAGCCTTACACCACCTTGGGTGGAGCATCCCAGTCACCAGCAGCTGCCAGCTTGTGCCAACTCACTGGCACAATGCTTTTTGCCCAGCCAGCTTTGAGTTATCATCTGCCCCTGCTTGGCCCCTCATGCATTTAGATGGTGCAAGCCTGCCTTTCAACATGCAAATAGGAACATTGACCTTGCAAGAAATCATCTCTGGTTTGGCCATCATTATTTACATAAGTTGGCAGGGAGAGGACATGATCTCAGTATCAACACAGGTTACAACTCCTCACTGCCCTTTGGAAAAGGCCCTGTGTCTCCTTTGGTACAACTGCTCATATTGGGAATGGGAACTCTGATGATGGGGTTGCCTGTGGAGCAATGTCATGTGCTGCACAACACTTCCCAGAGCAAGATCCTAGAGCCTAAGTATGTAGGCAGAACTTAAACAAAAGGAGCAAGTAACACATGCTATAGTTCTGTCTAATTTTTATAGAAATACCTGCAAGAACACCCAAAGGCTGCCTCTCTTCCTCTTCAGGAAAACTAGAGTCTTGAAGCAGTCACTGAAATGGTTTTGTCCTGTTTCAGGTTTGAACTTACAGCAGCATCAGAGAAGAAAAATCTACAGTGCTATCTTAGCCACATATTCAGTTTAAAACCCCCATCATTGATCCCACCAGCTCCTTCCCTTCTGAGCAATGTCAGAAACCTGTCCATCAGCCACAGCATCCTCTGCCTCACACCAACATAGCTCAAAGATGGGTCTCAGAATTGTATTTCAGACAGCACTTGGCAAACCTCAAGGAAGAAAAATCTGTTATTTTGGTCAGACTGCAGTTCACAAAGCTAGAGTGGCACCAAGTGGTGAGAGGATGAATTTGGGTCTTATTATGTGTATTTTTTTTTGACCACACTAGAAGCCACACTTGACATAAGTTAAAATAAGATAGTTTGGCAGCTCACTTTTACTAGGAAGCCCAGGTTTTTAGAAACCCTACTTAATCCACACACACAAAAAATAACAAGGGTAGAACTTTCCACAGAGGGCTCTTAAGCGAGTAAAGCTCAGAATTACTAGTTAGACAAAAAGCACCCAAATGTCAGTGATGAGTAGGAAGTGAACAAAGATACCCTAATTTTCATAATCAGATACAGTCACAATTCATCTTGATCTGACTTCTCACACTCAAGGCTACCCTACCCTCCCCACTGGAGTCATCGCATCTCTTGCTACATTCTAAAAGCAGCACCTTTGTATTTATTTGCCTTTCTACCATATGTGACATGCAAGCCACCCCCATTCCTAAAGTGTCTTGCACACTGTCACTTCTCATAACACCGCAGAAACAAAGGAACACAAAAAACCAAAACAAACAAAAAGCAAACCAAAACCAACCAACAAAAAACACCAAGCCACAAAACAGCCCATACCAAGGATACTGAGTGCCTTCAAAGATCATGTCAGGAAAATAACATTCCTCCCTGATCATCAATAATAACCATACACTTCATCTCACTCTTCTCCCCAAAATACACCAGACTTGCAATCAAACCCAAGGAACAGAAGACAGATGAGTAGTTCTGTGAATAATAGCTTAAAAAACCACAAACCAAAAAACCAGTAACACACAGACATCTCCCCAGCCCCCATTCCTGTGCAGTTCTTCTCAATAAAAAATACCCTACAGCTATTCCAAGGGCATCAGTGCATTAGTTCTATAGAAAATGAGAGATTGTTTTCATCATGCATTTGTACTAACACCTAATAGGAGCTATTATTTACCCAGGCAACTGACAAAAGTGCTCATTCACATGGAAGAAAGTATTTGATGTTAAACATCTGTTGGCTACTTTAGCCCAGTTTTTCAAGTAGTGAAAGGTAATTTCACCTTTTGTTTGGTTTAACTGATATGCTCAGGATAGAAAAATCATTCTCATGGGAACAGTAACTAAACCCAAAAGTGAATGAATATGCTCACAAATCTAGGAAAATAAGATGTGATTACTATTGTGACCAAATCCTTAAAAATATATGAATAAGAGGTATGTATTAAAAAAAAAAGTCACAGACAAGGTCAGTTAAGTAATTTACAAGTTACTTCAATATCTACAGAAAAACAAGTTCTGGAGAAGTGAGGAACTGAAAAGTGAAGCCCTGTTAAAACAGGTCTTTGTTGCACCTGATGCATCCCAATAAGCATGGGCAGGTTTATAATATACCACTAACACAAAGGTGACAGCCCAAGAGTGCAGCTGGGGTGAGACTTCACTTAAGAAACATAAAAAACAACAGAAGCTCTGAAATTCAAACAGCCAGAAAAGTTCTTGGAGCTTTTGACCCCGTTCAGTCACACAGGTTGTCAGAAACATGAACACATTAACAGCATAATCAGGTGTTTTGAGTTCCAGGAAGCAATGCTCCATCTTCACTTCAAAAGAGACGATAAAAAATGTGAGCTATGAAGATTTCTACTACACAAAACCACTCAATGTCTTTTCCTGCTTTTTAAAATTTAAATTCAAGGTCAGGTGGTTACAGTCTGTGTGTGAACATCCCAACTGCAAAATTAATGCTTTGTCCATAAGCTCAGCTTTCTTTCTTACTTTTAACAGATGGCAGCAATGTTGATCTACACATTAACGGCAACTGATTTCCAATTCCACAACAAGAGAAATGATCTTTGTATCATTTCCCACAGAGAGGTAATTAATGGATATTTGCAAGCTGCTTGGAGATTCTCCAGTAAGGGGGGTTTTTTTGTTTGCTTTGGGGTCCTTTTTGCAGTGTTTTTTTTCTTCTTCTAACTGCTGTGCAGTATTTACAGCCTGTATTTCTCAAAGTGTTGCACAGTTTACTTTTCTGAGATTCCTCACTCCTCATTTAATTCTCTCATGCTTAAAAGCAAGCTTCACTGAGATTTGTGGTGTGTGAGACACCACCACCTTCACCTCCTGTCCCAGACCAAACAGGTTCCTCCATCCAAACTCCAACCCTTCTAAAAGCCAAACAGTGAAGACTGAAGCTATGCTGAGGGCCATTCCTTATCCCTTCCCCACTTCCCCAACTCCAGCCATTTATCCAGTTTCAGTATTGACAAGCTTTGTGCTTAGACTATAAAAACTTCGGAGCAAATTATGAACTTCACATAATATATTTGTACCAAGCACAACAGCCTCTCAATCTAAGGAACAACAGTTCCTGCTAATTCCTATTTTTTATGACAGCTTTGAAAGGAACAAGGTAATAACACAGTGTTGTCTGTAAAGACACAACTGCCCTGGTTGCTTCTTTTTTAGTCATTATAAAAAATGAGGAGAAAAAACCAAATGAAATCCTAGCATCCACTGAGGTTAGTATGCACTCCTTTTTAAACTGTACAAGGATAGCTATGCTGTTGTCATCTGATTGCAGGGGTTCCATACTGGTGTCTCCTTATCACAAAAGTTCCATACCTTCTTGGTGTTTCTTGTGGGCAGCTCCTCAGAGCACTGACTCTTCCTTCTTTACTAAATAACCAACTGACCCCAGTTCCCCTCTCACCCAGCCACCCCACTCTTTTGTAGCATCTTCTTCTCATTGCTTACAGCTTACAGCTGTTAAAGTCAGGCCTGTTCCTCATCTTTGATAATTGGCCCAGCTGCAACTCCTTAGGGGCAAGATTACTTTCTACACTATCTTTATTTTCCTATATTCTATCCCCTTACACTATGCTTCCCTTGGAGAAGTGGAAACTCATATAATATTTTACAATAGCACTCCTCTCCTTGGAGCTGTAGCCACAGGTAGAGAAGTATTTGAGAATAAAAAATACTACCTACCAATTTATTGTAAATGAGAAGTTGCATGTTGTGCTATATTTTGAATTCTTTCATGAATGAGTGTTTATTCTGAGGTAAGTGGATATGGATGAAAAGCTGACTAAAGTACCAACTGCTTTTTTAAAAGAAGAATTATCTGAAATCAAATCTTCTTTGTTGGATGAAACATAAATTGCAGAGGGAATACTTAACCATGTAAGGAGAAAATCCATAGATAAGGTACCACAGACTACACTTAGCAGAGTTAATTGTCTTTATCACTTTGTTGCTCTTTCACACAAGTTTCTAATGGAGTTTTCTGTCTAAATAACAAACTACACTGTCATTAATATCCTCTGATACAGATTTCTTGACAATTAGGCTTTAATGATAACCAAGTGCTGCCATTTGGATTGCTTGGCAGATAAAACTTGTGTTTGCTCAAGAGACCTGAAGCCAAATTCACCCTTTTGCACTAAGGCAGAAAAATCTACTGTAAATCACGCAGCGGGTTTCGCAGCATTTCTGACTGCAGCTGGTAATATCAACTCCACAGTCTGTGATGAGGACTCTCTTTCAGGTCAGGCATACCTATTTTGTCATCTTTCCTCAATTCCCATTTTATAGTTTTATTCCAAGTTTAGAGTACACATTCTGACACCGCCACAGTGGAATTGACAACTGCATTCCAAGATATTGTTTACTATGAAAAATTATCCATGCTACATGTGCTATACATAGCTCACCTTTTACATCTCCTTTAGCTAATTGCTGGGGAAAAAAACTCTTCCTTTTTGCTAATAACCACTCTGCACTTTACACAATGCAAAGACTAAAGGATAGCAGGGCAGAAGGGGTCATTTCAGTTATTGCTGTCCTATATGACCATGCTTGGTTTTATTTAATTTGCTTTCAGAGAGCATTACAACTAGCTGAAATATCTAAAAGGCTACTAATTATTCTTCTTGAAAGAAAAGAATTATAATGAGTTTCTCATAAAAGTCCATCTAGTTCTCCTAGTTCTGTCTAATCACTTGCTACTTGTCTGCAAATGGATTTGGTCTCATACATAATAATAATAGTGACAGATGTTTTTCTGCCAGTCAAACCTAAAATTCAAACTTCAGTTGATTATTATGAGTAATCTACAATTTTCTCCATAATTAAGGCTTCAACTTTGTTCACATTAACAAGTTCAATTCTGACCTCCCACTCACATCTATTAATGAAGGAGAACTTAAGTGATACATGAGAATTATGGCAGAGGAAGAATTTTCCTTCCAAGTCAGAGTAAAGTGAAGGAGGAAATTCCAATTTATGGCAATGCTTTATAGATATTGCCACATCTAGTAATCTGTCACTTTACTAAAGGGAGAGGAGGAAAGCAATAGAACTTTACTGGACTGAAAAGCACGTTCTCATGCCCAGAACTGAAGCTGAGAGATCAGAAGTCTGATTTTCAATCTAATTGACAGCTGATTTACTAAGATCAGGAGAGACTGTGGGCTAAGAAATAACAGGCAACAAACAAGAACTATAGTCATCTTCCCTCTGCTTTTGCCTCATTAAAACAACAAACCTTCCTCCACCACCAGTAAGACCCAAAGAAAAGCAGAGACTTTTCATAACACAGCAGAATTGATCTGGATGAACTGAATGAAGCCCAATGATAATTGATCTATGAATTTCACCATTAAAGGTACTCACTGGATTTCTAAAAATTTCTCTTTGGGCAACGTCTAATGCAGAGAGAAGGAAGGTGAGAAGATGTAGTTTAATGGATTTATATACTGAAAACCTAATGCACAGGGACAATGTTTTGTTACCCACAGTCCAATTTTAAAAGTTATTAAGATTTTAATAGGCTCCCTAGATCGCTGTGTGGACTCTGACAACCTAATTTAGGTTCTCTGGCAGTTTCAGAGATGCTGCATTAGCTGTTGGAGCTGGCCAGTTTAAATAAACTCCTTGCTTCAGAACAGCCGCAAACCAAAATAAACTCTGCAGAAAAGCTCAGGTTAGGGGGTTTAAAAACAACTGAGGGACCTGAAGAGGCAATATAGAGCCAAGACCCACCATGAATTTCTAAACAGGCCTGTGTTTGCTATGCAGGACAGAAAGCACCAAGGAATGGCCTTTTTGAACCACTTAAGGAAAAAAAAAATAAGCCTTGTTTTTTCTTTTGCATGCATTTGACTGAGCAGTAGCAGGGGGACTGAAATACAGCTAAGGAAGACGAGAATTTTTTCTTTTTATAAAAACCTTTGTTTTATTCAAGAACTTGTGGTTACTCAAAATTCACTCAGATAGAAGCCATTAATTAAAATTTTGTTTGCTGAAATGACTTCTATGTAGCTTTTACTTTTCAATAGTGAGAGAAAAAAAAATACTTTCTGTTTGTGGGTTTTATTGTCTGACTTCTTCCTCTAAACCATTTGTTTTCGTTTTACCAGCAACAAAATAAAAAAGAAGGAAGTTAAACAAAATCTTGGTATGAAGATTTCAATAAAAGCATACATAATTCCAGTGTTTTTTTAATAAATTAAGAATTATACACATAACTGGTAATTGATGTTCCTCAAGCTGCTAAGAGTGATATTTATTACAACAGAACTTAAGACGTCCATTTATCAAGAGGGTAATTTACTCCCTCACTAAAGGTCTCTCTGTACACTTGAGAGCAGCATGAACATCTCTAGCAGAAACTTTGGAAAAGAAACTGTCAAAACACTTGTCCACCATCTCTTTTACATCAGCAGCTGTGAGGTTTTCATTGAGAAATAATTTCTGGAAAGACAGATGATGTGGCAACTCAAAGTTATCATTAGATATTAGTACTTATTATTCATCTGAATCTACTCTTTGCACACTACTTTTAATTGCTTTGTATTTCACTCTGACAAAACATCACAGTTTCCATCCTTGTGCGAACACAAGGCAGAGTAAGACCTTTAGGAGATGCTAATACAATATAATACAATCACACAATATAGTATTTCTATCTAAACAAGATCCAAGTGCTTACAAAACAAAAATAAATAAAATACCAAACAAAAGCAAATAAAAAAAGTAAGATCACAACACAGAAATGCTGGCCCCCAACAGCAGCCTGCCCTCCCTCCTACTGTGTAGCAGGTGATTAATAGCTAAGGGGAGGTTGCTTTCAGCTCTGAGACAGTGAAATTTTTCAACAAATAGCTCCTGTTAAGGTCTATTAGTTCATTTAAAATAATTCAAGACCTGTCTTTTTACCTTGAGCACTTTGGTCTAACCCCATATTTGCTTGAGTATTCTTAGTGTTTATGAGCCTCAGTTTTGTTGCCAGCACTTCTTGACTTTTTCCCTGTTAGTTGCTGCCACTGGGATCACAACTCCTCTGCTGGTTTAAGGGCATCTGCTTCACGATGCTTACACATAACATTTATTCACAAATGAAGTGAAAGAACCAGAATTTTCCCTGCATGTCTTAGCTGCTGTCCTGACTTGCTGAGGGAAAAGAAAACATGCGTTGATTGGTACCATACACCAAAGCCTAACGTTGTCTTATACATCAAGAGTTCTATTATCATTATAGTGCAAGGATTCCATATCGCAGAGTTTCATACCTCCTCACTGTTTCTCATGGGCATCTCCTCTAAGCACTGACTGTTCCTGGTCCTTGCAGCAGCCATCTGACTCCAGGTCCCACCAATCCACTCTTTTATACCACTGTTCTTATTGGCTACAGTTGTGGCCTGTTAAGATCAGGCCTGCTCCTAATCTTTAGTAATTGGTTCAGCTGCAACTCTTTAGGGGATAAGATTACATTCCATACCAGCTTCATTTACCCATACTGTATCCCCCTACAGGACAGCTCCACCAGAGCCCTGCAGGCTCTTTGGGAGGGGGACAGGATGGGCTCTGGCTGGAGCAGAGCAGGGGCTGGGCTCCAGCAGCAGCAGGACAGGCAGGGATCTGTGCTCCCAACGTGCCCGTGCAGCTCCCACATGCAGGGAACTGATGCAACGCCAACAGCAGCAGCCTGACTCACCCGGGGACTGCCCCGTGCTGCTCAGAAATGGCACAGAAAACCAGGTCCTGGCAGGTGCCATGGGGGCCCCAGGCTGGCCCCCCACTTGTCTCACACATATTTTATGAAAAATCCACCATCACCACCCCATCCCACCCCAGCCTCCCCCCACTGCCCTGGGGCAGCACCCAGCTCTTCCCTCCTCTTGAATG
This sequence comes from Chlorospingus semifuscus, assembly GCA_035048045.1. NCBI lineage: Eukaryota > Metazoa > Chordata > Aves > Passeriformes > Passerellidae > Chlorospingus > Chlorospingus semifuscus. Next base: position 5,878,646 of record JAWWMS010000038.1, read on the forward strand.
CAACACTGACTGCAGTTCCTCAATTCCTGCAGTCCTGTCTCACAGGGAGGCTGTGCTGCAGCAGCACTTTGGGGTACAGGGCACAGAGCTGCTGCCATGCTCAGCACATCCATTCCTCTCTACAGGGAGAGCTCAGCACTGGGGGAGCAGGGGGTGGATGCTGAACCTGCTCCCATCACATGCACAAACCCCATCCCCTGTCCCACAGCCTGTACAGGAACCTTCCCCATTCCTGCTTCTGGAAATGCTTCAAAATACTGGAACTGAGCTGGCCACATCCTGGAAACCCCCAAGGGGAGGAACCAGTGAGTTCAAAGGGAAGTTCAGGGAGCAAGGGCAGCACAGGGCAGGGGAGAGATGAGCAAGTGTGACCATGTTCACAGGGGTCAGAGGATGAGGGAAGAGATGAGGACCTGACTCCATGTTTCAGAAGGCTGATTTATTATTTTATGATATATATTATATTAAAGCTATACTAAAAGAATAGAAGAAAGGATTTCATCGGAAGGCTAGCTAAGAATAGAATCAGAAAGAATGACAACAAAGGTTTGTGGCTCAGACAGAGAATCTGAGCCAGCTGACTGTGATTGGCCATTAATTTAGAAACAACCACATGAGACCAATCCCAGATGCACCTGTTGCATTCCACAGCAGCAGATAATCAATGTTTACATTTTGTTCCTGAGGCCTGTCAGCTTCTCGGGAGGAGAAATCCTAAGGAAAGGATTTTTCATAAAAGATGTCTGTGACACTTGTCAGTGCTCACAGGCAGCTCTGAGGACACAGTGGTACCCTGTGTCACGGGTCGAATAAATAGTTGGAGTCATGGAATATCCTGAGCTGGAAGGGACCCCCAGGATCATCATCCCAACCCCCTGTCCCTGCCCAGAGAGCGTTGCCCAAACTCCCCTGGAGCTCTGGCAGCCTCAGGCTGTGCCCATTCCCTGGGCAGCCTGGGCAGTGCCAGCACCCTCTGGGGGAAGAACCTTTCCTGATCTCCAGCCTGACCCCACCCCACTTCCAGCCCTAGCCATCCCCTCAGCATTACTTCCCCTAACACAGGTGTGCCCCAGGTGTGTTGCACCATTTTTTACCCAGCACACCTTCACTGTTGGCTCTTTCAGGCCCAAAGAAGTGTCTGTGACTTCAGTGTTTCCTTCTCACTTGCAGCACTGGGGTCCCTGCTGATAAATACCTGCTCTGGCTGCTCTCTGACTTGAAGATTTTATTGCTTTCTTTGCTAAGAACTTATTTATTTCTATTTTAATATTCTGAGAAGGAAAAGTAGCAGCATAAGGCTTGTGAGCAGAGTGGCTCTAGTGCTGCAGAGGTTTCCTAGAGCTAAGTGACTGACTGGAGTGTGCTGGGTGGGATTGTGTGGGTCAGCCCCTCTGCTGTTTGGGTTTAACAGGCTCTGGGGCTCCTTGTGTCCCCTGAGGGGTGCCAGCCCTGCTCTCTGGGCTCCTTGTGTCCCCTGAGGGGTGCCAGCCCTGCTGAGCTGCTGTTCCTGTCCCCTGTGCTCCCCCAGGGTTCCCCTACCGCTTCATCAAGAAATTCACGTTTGGCTTCTCCAGAAGGTGGAAGGAGTACGTGGAGGAGTTCCTGGAGGAAAGGAGGAGGTAACTTCTTTGGAGATTCTCTATCCCTGCAATGTTCTAAGTGTTCATTGAGACTTTTCTTTTTGAGGGTATTGTACCAGAGGGATGTGAAGTGTTTTAGATGTGGGCATGAAGCCACTCTGCTGTGCTGGCCCACCAGGCTCCTGCCCACCAGGGCTTCAGTCTTTGCTGTTGTTAAAGAACAGCTCCCTCAATGGCTGTTATTTCTTGTCTCAAACTCCAAACCCTCAGGAAAGAACGAGTTCAAGAGAGTGGTGGGGAGGAGAATGAGGAGAATGACTCCATGGGGGAACCTGATGTGCTGGGACCTGCAGGAGGCTCAGTGAGCAAAGCCAGGAAACCTGCACTGAGGAACTCCACCTATGGGGTATCACCAGAGAACCATGAGAACATCTGTGAGTATTTACCTATCCTTTCCTTTGGAAAAGACCCCTGGGGGTGGCTGGAGTGGGCTGTGGGAAGGTTCCTTGTGCTGGTTGTGTGTCCAGGAATTGGCTGTAGAGCTGTAAAAGCCCCCTGGCTTGGCTCAGCCTTCAAGTGCAGTCCCTGCCTTGCCACAGGCACTGACAACTCTGGGGTTTAACTCAGATTTAACTTTTAACTTTTTCTGGGCTCTTTGTCCAATAGGCCTTTCCCAAACCCCACTGTGCTGTTTGTTGTTGCTGCAATCAGGTTTTCTTGCTAGCACTGCAAAAGCTTTTATGCTTTTCTCTCATCACTCCCATTTATTTTTCACTCTCATTTGTCTCAGTGAGCAGCTGTTCCATGTGACAACTTTTCTTTATCATTCTCCCTCAAGCAACTTTCACAGCATTTATAACCTTCTAAACAAAGTAAAAATAAAAAGTTCACCACAGTAAAGTTTATAATTTGTGAAGCTTCTTACTTCAGTCCTGTTATTTCTATCACAATGCTTTGAAAAGAACAACTTTGGGTACATTTTACATTTCCCTTGTAGTCCAGTTTAAACACAACATCGTTCCTCTGCTTGTGAAATCTGCTAAACTGAATTTTCCATGCAACATTTGGGACTAAACTCTTCTTTCTTTGGGCATTTTCCCCTTGCAGTTGTAACACCAAGTCACAGCTCCAGGAATGACTCGAGCATGGTCTACACCCGCAGCGGGCGCCTCGTCAAACCCCCCCTGAACTACTGGTGTGGCCAGAGGGAGTTTGTGGATCAGGAGCTCAATGTCACCATACAAAACGGATGGGTGGATTATCTGAACCTGGTAAGATCCTCTTAAGTGTGACTTAAATAGAATTATTAAACTTGGCCAGGTGGGGAACAGAACAGGGGCAGCTCTTAGACACACCTGAAGGGAAAGGAAATCTTGGTAAATGATCAAAATATTAGAAAACACACCAAAAAATAGTCTTATGTCCATATTATGAGGTGGTCTCTAAATCTGACATAATGGGGAATTCTTTCTGGGGAAAAAGTTGGGGGTGTTTTGAAAGATGATTGTAGCAGACAGGAATTTGGTGAGGTCCCAGCTCAAATCCTGGGGTCAGTTCTGGGCCTTTCACTGCAAGAGAGACTCTGAGGGTTTGGAGCATTTCCAGGGAAGGGAACAGAGCTGGGAAAGGGGCTCAGCCTGGAGAAAAGGAGATGAAATTAATTTTAGAGTCAATTGTTTTATTTTGAAGATCTCTAGTAGTGAAAAACCCAAAAGAAAGACCAGGTTCATCTCCAAGAATAAACCAAAGGAAGGCATGAAGACAACAGAGGAAATACCAAAAAGCCAAAGTAAAGGTAAAAACTAATTTTTTTTTCTATTTTCAAGTTATTGATGGAATCAGTGGACTTGTGAGTGGATGCTGGAGAAGTAGGGTTGGGTCTGTTAATGCAAAGAAATTATTCAAATATTTTAATGATCAACTACTTTTTCTCTGAAAGATCATCAGAGTAGCATTCATGTGGAGTTTCACAGCTCCAAACAAGAACTATGTGTATAAATCACTTTGTTAATTACATAATGGGAACACTGGGATTTCATTCTGGAAATTGAAGTGAAGTGATTTGGACTTTTTGGAGTTCACCAATCCAGTGACCTGGAGGCCTGGCTTTGCTTTTCAATGTGGATGGAAAAAAATGAAATGTTGGCAAAAAAATCTATTAACAGAGTTTTTAATAAAAATTTGGTTTTAGTAGAATCTGGGTGGTGATAGAAGCCTGAGAAGAATGTGACTATAAAGCAGAAGTTTCTCTCTTAAGCAGCTGCAATGTTTCCTGCAGAAAAGCTCTCTGGAGCAGAGCAGAGCTTTGGGGATGTGCCTGCTCAGTCAGTAGAGTTTCGGAGAGCCCTTGAGAGCAGCTCTGAGTTTGTAGTTTGGCAGGTAAAGCTCTGGAGGGGGTGCAGATGCCTGTGCTGCCAGCACAGCAGGGCCCACCCTGCACCCCTGACGGGCCCTGGCTCCCTCTTTTGCAGGGAAAAGCAGCGAGAGAGGAGCCGCTCCCCGAGGGGAGCCCAGGTCTGCCAGCAGCAGGAAGGGCAGGCAGGTCCTGTCGGATGAGGAGGAGAATGATCCTGGAATCAGGGGCACGAAAACCAAACCATCCCAGCTCCCTGCCAGGGGGGCTTCCTCAAAGCCCAGGGTGCTGAACAAACACGGCAGCAGAGCCCCGGGGGCAGCACAGAGAGCAGCAGCATCTGCGGGGCTGAGCATGTACGAGCAGGGCTACAGGAACTCCCTCAGGTCGGCCAAGCAGCGCCTCCCAGCGAAGGAGAGGATTCTCCTCACCCAGCAGCCCTCAGAGGATGAGGAGGAGCAGTCCAGTGAGGACACCCCACTGCTGATCAGGAGGAAGAAGAAATCTATATTAAAACCAGAGTCTCGAAAGCGGAATCCTTGCCCTGGCTCCAGAGGCTCCTGGGATGATGCAGACAAGGCCTGTGGCCAAAGGACAGCAAAGCCCTCCCGGAATGTGCTGGTGAGGCTGAGTGGGCCCGAGTCCAGTGAGGAGTCTGAGCCCTCTTCTGAAGGGAGAACATCCTCTGAGTCCAGTGCTTCCCTCCTGCCTGCCCGGGCCAGGAGGGCACGGGGCAGTGCCAACCCTGCCAGGTACAGGCTCCGTTCCGACACCGAGCCCGAGGAGATGCACAGCGAGGGCACCAGTGCCAGAGCACCCCCCGTAAAAACAAACCATGGAGGCCCCAACAGTGCCAGGCCTGCAGCAGCAAAACCCAGAGACACACGGGGGCAGAAATCTCTGGAACTCTTTGCAAGGGCGGGTGATGGCTGGTCTGAGAAGGAATTACAGAAGCTTCACAAGTAAGGGCTCAATCTGTGCTCAGAGGAAAAGTTTCCCTCAGGCATCAGTGGGTGTTGAATGGTCTGGATTGGGGGGCATCAGATTCATTATTTCCCAGGTTTCCTTTGTGTTTTAATTCCCTATTAGAAATATTTCCATTCAATTCCCTATTTTTATTCCCTATTATTCCCTAATAATAATTAGAATTATTATTCCCTATTACTTTTCTTCACAAGTGAAACATCAGTATAATATGGTGAAGGCCACAGGTGAGAGGGAGCAGGTTTCCTCTCCAGACTGCAGTAACAGGTTAAACATGATGTGGTTTGTGAGCAGGTTAACTGCAAGGGTGTTTCATTAATCCATCATCCAGTTACTTAAACCACTGGGCAATATTTCATAGACACTGAGTGTAAAATGGCCAGGTTTGGGTTTAGCTCTTTTAGATGAGCAGGAGCTCAGGTCTGAGGGGACCTGCACAAGTGAGCAGGAAATTTATCTTGTGACACATATGTCAGTTGAAGGTGTTTAAATAAATTTGCCTGTTCTGAATAAAAGACAGCACAGGATCACAGAATGGTTTGGGTTGGAGGGACTTTAAATCCCACCCAGTGCCACCCCTGCCATGGCAGGGACACCTCCTACTGTCCCAGGGTGTCCCAGTGTCCGGCCTGGCCTTGGGCACTGCCAGGGATCCAGGGGGGTCAACAAGAGGCCGGGGCCAGCTTGCATCAGTGCATGGCCTGGGTGGTTCCCAGGCAGGTCCCAGGGCTGTGCCCCATGGGTGACACCATGTCCCTGCTGTCCCCCAGGGCCATCGCGGCGTTCCCCAAGCACAGGAGCGGCTTCTGGCAGGAGGTGGCCATGGCCGTGGGGTCCCGCTCGGCCCAGGAGTGCCAGGGGAAGTACCTGGAGGAGCAGCAGGGGAGAGCAAACAAACAGCAGCCCAGGAAAACCACAGTGGGAAAAGCTGAGAGGAAAGGTACCAGCATCTTCTGTCTGCGTGTTGGGTGGGGGGTAAATGATTCTCATTCAGACACTGGGGACTGGAGCTTGTCCAGGGAAGGGAACAGAGCTGGGAAGGGGCTGGAGAATCCCTGAGGGAGCTGGGAAGGGGCTGGAGCATGTCCTGGGAAGGGGCTGCAGAATCCCTGAGGGAGCTGGGCAGGGGCTGCAGAATCCCTGAGGGAGCTGGGCAGGGGCTGC
>JAWWMS010000038.1:5892329-5911758 GCA_035048045.1 Chlorospingus semifuscus
AGGAAGGAAGGAAGGAAGGAAGGAAGGAAGGAAGGAAGGAAGGAAGGAAGGAAGGAAGGAAGGAAGGAAGGAAGGGGAATGACACTTTTGTGGCACTTGTCTTCTTCATGTCACCTTTACATGAGACGGGGCCCTGCTTTCAACACCTTCCCATGGGAAGCAGAGAATTAATTCTCTATTTTACTTTACAGTTTGTTCAGTTTTGCTTTATCTTATTAAACTGTCTTTATCTCAGCCAACAAGCTCTCTCACTCTTACCTTTCTGATTGTCTCCTCCATCCTGCTGAGGGAAAGCAGGAGAACGGCTGCCAGCCAGGGTTAAACCAAAACAAAACCTCAAAACAAAGCACCAACTACAAATGCAATACACTGCTCTGTTAATATTCAAGCCACATATTATTATCCTCCACACAGTCACCCAAGCAGAAACAAACAGATATACCTCACAGGGGTGTTATGAGATTAATTAGTTAATAACTAGAAAACAATTTGAAGGTGTAATGCCATGTTACAGAAATGCTAAGTACCGTAACATTATATATGTAGAAATGAAGGTGAGCTTGCCAGAAATCCCGAGACTGGCTGCATGCAGAGTAATTACAGAAGCAGTTCAAGTTATTTTCTTGCTTAATATAACAATCCATGTCCCAGCTCATCAAACTATTGTTTCCAAGGAGTGAATATTGAGTGGAACTAACAGCTCACAGTAATGGAACTGCTCTCCGGAGAACACAATATGTGTCACTACCTCATAAGGGATACAACTGGAACAGAGCAAACTTCAAATGAGCAAAGGAACCAGGGGGAAGCTATTCTTTTATCCATGCCAGGACTAGAAAAAATCTAAGAGAAGCTTAAGAAAAAGCATCTCAAAGGAAGGGTGTTAATCCTATCTTTCATGCCAGTGCAGTGCCTGTTAACCTCACTGCACCAGGAGTTCAGCATTAGCAGTAATGCTCAGAACCTGCCCTGAGCACTTTAGGAAGGTTTCCTTACACACATGCACATACACACATGCATACACTAAAATTAAAGGCCAGATGAGGCCTCAGCTTCAGCAAATTTAACTCAAGTAATGACAGGAATTCCACAGAACTGACTCTGCAATTGTCAAGAATGAAATCATCTCCAAACCCCAAGAGGTCCAGTTCTGAGCTTGGCAGTGTCCAGAGCAGAGCCCAGCTCCAGTTCAAGCCAGTTTTATTACACAACAGTATTAACTGAGCTATGGAGTAACCTTTGAGAAGTGAAAAGGATCATGAGGCAAAGAAAAAATTCAAACAAACAAAAAATGCTCACATTACTTCATATCTCTACATTCCTTCATATCTCTACATTCCTTCATAATTTTCCAGCCATGTCTAAGTTGAAGATTCCTGTGAAATTTTCCTCTTCCTGACACTACCGTGTAACTGAACAATGATATGATACTTCTCAAATCTACACACTTAGTTACACTCATCAACTAGCTCACCTTCAATTAAAAAGAAAACTGAATTTAGGAAGGAAGACATTTCTTGGAAGGATGACTTTTTAGCCTTTGTCAAACTCTCTCTCTTCAATTCTAACTACACAGCCTCATAAAATCAATATTCTTCAAAGAAGAATTCTGCAAATTATGTCTATCAGGTATGTAACACACATCTTACAGCTGGTAAGAACAAAAGGGAAGTGGCAGCAAGCTGACTCTGCACTACTATGGCCTTTTGAACTCTCCTGCTTACAAAAGTGAACCTTAAGGTAACCCAGGCTTTAGAGACAAAACTCTTAACAAGCACAACAGTGCTCCTGCTGCTCTACACCATTTAGAAGGTAGACTGAATGAACAAGACTGCACCAGAGCTGAAATGCTGGGTCAGCCTGAAAACACCAGTTCTGGCTCTGCAGTATTGACAGACACACATGAATGGAGAACCAATCAGAGAATATGGTCAGCATCTCCCACACTACTTGGATAGGTGTCCCTGACTACTCTGTACTCCAGGAGATGCACAGAGCTGATATTACAATGTGAATAAGCAGAGGACAGAACGAGAGTTCACCTCCTGCACCGTGCAGGAGATGGGTAACAACCTCCTCATCTCACTGACCAAGGGATGGCTGGGATGCAGAGCTTGCTGGGCATGGTCCCTTCACTCAGCTATGCATTCCAATTGTCCTCACATGCCAACACTGCTGCAGCAGTTGAGAACATCTTTCCTGTCAAACCTGAGATCAGGTCTAAACAACAAGCAGTCTCCTACTGCAGCTGAGAACAGCTGTTCCTACTAACCGTAAATTAAGGGTCCATAGAGATTCCTGCATAACCATTTCTAAAGCTTCACCTGAAAACCTAAGCCAATGTAAGTGGCAGTATTTTAAATATTTAATTTTAACTTTCCTCAGTGTTTTCTCAAATGTTTTTTCCTTGCCATTCCATTTTCAACTTAAATTTCGTGCATTCTCATAGAAATTTCCAAAGCCTGTCTTTGCAGAGCCTCCCCATAGTAACTGGCTTTTACCAAGTTCTGCTGCACTAATCTTCTGACAACTCCATGACCAGTGTGGGAAATATTCTCCTGGAGCTGAGGACAGCAGAGATTCAAACCATGAGAAAGCAATGAGCAGAAGACAATCTCTCAGAGATCACGTTCCATAAAATTGAATTGGCAACATCTGCTCAATCTACTGTAGATAAACAGTGAACTATTTTCCAACTCATTAACTCAGAGGATAAGATATTAAATAAACCCAGGGGCCTCATGCTTTGTTATCACATTTGAGGCTTGGCCCAAACTTGCCAAATGAGTTCTCCTGTACGAAAGAGAACGTAAGAACTGAGTTGCAGTTGCACAGCAAACACCCACCTAAATCCTTGGATGACAGAAAAAACACCCCTGCTTACTCTGTGTTTCTAATTACTAGTCACTTAGCCTAAATTATTAACCGTGTCCTCAGCAGTGATGTATGGTACATGTAAATCTCCAAACAGGATTCTAATAGAATTATCTAATTCTATTAAACCACAAACAACTATCCATTAAATATTTATTAGAAAGCTTGCATTCACTTAAAATAGATTGGAATGTCAGCAAAACACTTCACTAATCCCTTCTTTGTTTCAGCCTTCCATGCTAAGGGTTCAAAATGAGCTATCAGAATCACACTTATTGATTTAGTACAAATTAGCTGGCTAATCAAAGTCAATAAAATTAAAAAGATCTGAAAAGAATTTACAAAGTAGACTATGGATTTCTCTGAAAAATACATTCTGTTTAAATAAACAAGTTAGTTAAATTCCAAATTACTTGATTATGTAAAGCTTTTTAGCTCATTCTACCATAGGGCAGAGGTGGTAAATTACAACTAATTCAATTTTATTCGTAGCACCAGTGAGATGCATTTAAAGAAATAAAAACTGTTTAAAGAACTTAAACAATTCAATAGTATTTTAAGTTCTCCGTGCAGTTGTTAGGCTGGATTTTTCTACAGCTTACTCAGTCTAACCGGGCAAGAGCAAGAGCAGTATTTCAAAAATAAAATGGACAAGCAACTCAAAACATTCCAAATCATGAACAACAGCACCTATTCACATTCCAAAAACCCCCAAAACAAATGAATAAAACCCAAAAAAATCCAAAAAACCACGAAGTTAAAAAAATTATGAGGGCAAGTAAAAAGAACACACAGCACAAATAGTCAAATGCCACGTTATCACTACAGTGGTATGAGTTATGCAAAGCCAATCTTTATGTCACATTTTGTGGCAGATCCTGCTTTGATCAGCACAGTTTTACATATATTTACATACACATTTGAGCAATTCCAACAAAATCCATGCTGCTTACTGCTGAAGTGTAACCAGCCTTTAGTGACACAGATCCCCTAGAGTCATTCCCTCAGAAAAATGTAAATCTATATTAGCTGAAAGAGTAAAACTCAAAAAATCCTCATGTGAGTACTACAACATGCCTGTCCCAAAAGCAGACACAATTTTGTGTTCTTGAGGCGAGGAATCATGTTAAAGAAAGGTGTCTCTTCCTCCTATCTTGCTTTCTCTGAGTGATGTACTTTGCCATGCCTCTCACAACACCTGGAACCTCTCTCTACATCAGTCACCTCCATGGCAAGCTCACCACACCTGCTGTAATTGCTGTGAGCACTGCTGCCATCCCACAGGGGACACGGGGCACTGCCTGGGTCAGGCTGGTTTCAAATGTGGGCCTGAGGGTGCACAGGCAGGGGGGAAGCAGAAATCCTGGAACTTTTCCATGCTTAGATGAAATGCTGAAAAACCTAGAGAGGCATAAAGGAAATCAGACAGATCGTACATTTCTTCTAATTTCATTAAGGCTCCAAATTACCTTTCATTTGTCAAAATGGTGGCTGCCCACACACAATCAGAATAAAAGTGCTTTTTGTGTTGTCTTCACTGTGAATGCTGGCTGAAAGAAATCCCACTCCCAAACAATGCAGGAGAAAGCTACTGCTGATACTCCAGACAGCTGCCTGAAGTTCTTGCTGCTTTCATGTATTTTTTGACTGGTCTTTGTTTTCAAGTGCACATCCTTAAGCTGTAAGAAAAGTCCTCAATCCTGGACTGTGTGCTGCTTTTTGTGGTCTTGTATACTGGGCACAATGCAAGATAGAACTCCATCAGCTCATAAATAGTAGCAATTCACAACCACTTGGCACAGGTGTAATTGACTGCAGAGAGCACAAGATAGGGACACCATGAGATTTTACCAGAGATCAAGGCAGGCAGAAATTGGCCCTAATTTTTGTACAATAGCCAGCACTTTAGCTCTTCACTTGGAAACTTCACAGCTGTGAAACATTTACAGAAAAGGAAAGCAATTATGGAGCCCTACCACTGGAGGAGCTTAAATAATTTAAGGTTCACCATGTCCCCAATTCATTTTATTTCATTTTTTCCTCAAGACCAGATGCTGTTCATTTTAATGCTCTGAATTTCCACATATTGAGTTGGGATTATCTATTAATCTAAATGTATATAGACTACATATGGATTTTTTGTTCCAAACACCCTTCCCTCCTCAGTTCTGCTCCAAGCCTATTCTCTGATGCAGAATTATGCTATTAATCCCCACTTCATTCCATGTAAAGTCAGTGCACACAAGAACACACAAATCTGTCAGCTTTAACAAAGACAACCCTCAAAGTCTAAGATAAATAGGTGGTTTGGTGGGCTTGGTTGGTTTTTAAAATGTTGCTATAAAATTTACAGCTGATATTGGTTTTTGAGTTGTCTTCAATGTTGAATGCTGCCTGAAAAAAATCCCAATCTTAAACAATTGGTTTGGTAATTCAAAATTCTGTCAAACCAAGTTTCACAGGCAAAGTCCTTACCAGGGAAAGGGCCAGTTTTGACTGGGAGGGAGCAGGGCTTAGGAATCCTCTGCAATCATACACAATAAGCACTGGGCAAACAAAACCACACCAACCAAAACAAAGTAGACACATCTAATGGCAAAAGGTAACAGCCTGTAGTTCAAATTCTCACTGCACCTCATATCTTATCTTTTTGCTAATTCTTAGTTCTTACCTTTCCACAGCACAGCAAAGGAGGGCTGATCACTGAAGCTAGGATTCCAGAAGTAATCTATTTGCTTATGAGCTGTCACATAACCCCAACAGCTTAGTTCTTGTTCTAAATCAAACCTATACTAGCCAAGGTAGCAAAAAAGCTAGGAGTGTTTTAGTTACAATAAAGATAATGGCAAAGACAGATTAAAAACTCTATAAACTGGTCACAGAAATTATTCTCCGTGTGCAACTGTGTGTCACCACACAGACTTCACACCTGGGGCTGCACAATAGGAACTCCCACAAAGATCCAGCAGAATGATGAAATGTGGAAGGGCATTATGCAACTGCTGGCACAACAGCAATAAAAGCAAAAAGCATCAGCCAAGGACTGCACAAGACTTGATTCTGAAGTATCAAGAATTCAAAAGATTTGAGTCTTAGTGAGAGATATCAAGAACAATTCCTGCCAATTTAAATCAATGTAACTCCCCAATTTGTGAAGGGTTCTCAAACTTATGACCCTCAAGACCAGCCCTACCAGCAGAAGCACTGTGTCTCAGGTACCTACCAAACATGCTGCTAAAGAAAATGCTGGGCAAAGGTCACAGAAACTGCTCCAAAAAGTTAACTTGCTCATAAAGTACCATTAACACCCTGGAGCTTCAGTGTTTTCGTGTCATATATCACATGATCTTTAAAAGTCAGTATAGACTCATAACTTACAGAATTTAAACTATGAATTTAAGCAATTCTAATCCAGGTAAACCTAGAAGATGACACATAGTCCAAAAGCAGAAGTCTTGATTGCTCAAGCAAAATAGTCAGACCCATAACCCTCAGAGCCACACATTATCTGACTGCCATGAGGCACAAAGACTCATACTCCTACAAATCATTTGGAATTATTTGAATAATAAAGGATAGGGTTCTGAAATGTCAAAATCTGAACTACTGCCTGTTTCTTTCACAAAAGAAAGTTTGAAAAGGTATAAAGTCTTTTGAATGCACTCTCTTTAAAGGGAGAAAGAACCCCAGATGGCAGAGGGAGTGATAATAGGTAATGCCCTGCACAAAGCTCACCAAGATGAGCAAAACAGTTCCCAAAGATCTCTGCTCATTGAATTCTCCTTGCACATTTTTTTACTTCTAAGTAACAGCAAGACTCTTATCAATGGTTAGCTTTCATCCCATTTTAAATGAGTAACATCAAAAACATCCATTTCAATTTCTTAGGAGACAAAATCACCCAAATGCTCTCGATTACCCAGACTGCCCACCCCAGAATTGATTCAGTTAACCCCTGACACATAACAACCATCTCACTATAGGAAAGTGCTCACAGGAATTCCATCCCAGCTTTCTTCTAGTTTTTTGGTTCCTTTCATAAACACTAAAGCACTCTCAGGCTTCAAAGATTTAGTTACTAGGAAAACTTGGCAATAAACAAAATATTTGTATTTTTGTGAATGAACTCCATCTAATACTTTGTGAATAACTGATAAAGCAAATATCAGTAGGTTCCAAACCACTAATATTTGAAAAACCTCATGAGGCAGTGCTATTTGCTTTTATGCAGTGATAAGAAAAAGGGGTTCATAATAAAGTACACATAAAGGTATTTAGTTCACTTTATTAGTGATTTTTACACCAGTAATTTGCAACAGCCCACAAAAAGCCACACTAGCACAGGCACAGCAAAAATTGCTCTTGCTCCAAGAGAAGTCAGGAAAGTGAACTCATAGAATGATCTCTATAAATTGTCATTTAATCAAACTGAGATCAGCAGCTGATTTGTCTGAACATAGGGAAAATGTGCCATATCTTTAATATATGGACAGTTGGGTAGACTAAATGGCTGTCACACAGAAAGCTTACCTGTAAACACTGCAGAAAGTCTGATGATTTTACCTCAATAAATGACTGGTTTATGAATAAATGAAGGTAAAAGGCTTGGCCCACAGGAGCAATGACCAGGGCCCAGACTGAAACAAAGGGCAGCTCCAGCAAGCTCAGGGGTGCTCACAGTGGCTGAGCTCCTGGTTACAGAGCCCTGCAGCAATCAGCAGCAGAGGGCTCCAAGGGTGGGTGCTGTGCCTCTGTGCCCTGCTCATCCTGCCTAAGGAGGATGGGCTGCCACAGAGCCCAGCTTCATCAAATGCAAGTCTGCTAAGGGTGTCCAAGCATAGAAGAATAAAAAATTGCAAGGCAGAAGATCCGGGAGAGAACTCAGTGTGGTCTTGTCTGCATCTAGTTGTCACAGTGTAAAAAGCTGTGGAATTCCTGCTGCAGACACTAATACCACATGGCAGAGCTGCAGTATAAGTGCTATGCCTACAGTCATTCTCTTCATTATTTTCAGGTTTTTTTCTTCATGGCACAGAGCTGAAGCAAGGCTGGCAGAGCTGCATTACTGCACTGAACTACAGAGCACCAGAGGTAGTTTCACAAAAAGCAACTCAGAATGCTTTTAAAGCCAAACCAGATTTGGAATTCCGCCTTTCACGTTGCAAATTGGGATTTCAAAAATTCTTGTCACCTCATTAAAATCTCCACTGTGGCAAGACTAGGGGAGAAAACAGCTAAGCTGACAGAGAGGAGCTCTTTTTTGGTTTGGGTAATCCGCAATGTGCAGCTACCTGGGGAATGAGGATGTGCCATTCTCAGCACAGTGTCGTAGACATCCTTCTGTGAAAATCCTTCCTTAGGATTTTTGCCCTTCTGAGGAGCTGAGGCCTCAGAAATGAAATGTAATAATGGTTATCTGCTGCTGTGGAAGGCATCAGGTGTGTCTGTGATTGGGCCATCTTGAATGTTTACAATTAATGGCCAACCACAGACCAGATAGCTTGGACTCTGTCCGAGCCACAGACCTTTGTTATTTATTCCTTTCTATTCTTAGCTAGCCTTCTGAGGAAAGCTTTCCTTCTATTTCTTTTTAGTTAGTGATAATGTAATACATATATCATAAAATAATAAATCAAGCCTTCTGAACATGGAGTCAACATTCTCGTCTCTTCCCTCGTCCAAGAACCCCTGTGACCACTGTCACAGCACAGGGCTTTGCTGGAGTACCTGCAGTGCTTCCAGAGGCTTGCAAGAGCACCTCAAGTGCTCACACACTTTACCACAGCTCCTTCAAATTCTAATCCCACCAACTAGCTTATACTGTGTTAGTTACCCTTTGCAGAACTCATCTTCAGACTTAGCAACATTTTCTTCAAAACACCACTCAAACATTCAGATTCACCATTCTTAGGAAAAATCCACAAATGCCAGAGGTTTATGTCCAAAAAGGAGAGAGAGGAGTCCTTCAATATTCGAATGAAGGGAGAGAGCCCACTGGGGCACACACCCACGGGGTTTTCTCTCTCTCTCTCTTGGGGTTTCAGTGGGTGAGCCTCCTTTAATCCCAAACTCCTGCCCCAAGGTGCCCTCTGCCTTCCCCATTGCTGAGGCACTAGGGAGGTACAGCCTACCCCATATCTTCTCTTGAAACCCCTGTTTTACCCCAAAGTTCAGCCTTGTGCAGAGCCCAGTAACAAACCTGCTGCCCAAAGTCAGTGGAGACCTTCAGAGCCATCTCACATTTCATTTAGCACCCACACCTTCACCCACTGAATTGCTTGTAAAGACCTTAGCACACATCTTTCCTCTGGCCATGCAGAATGGACCCAGCCTCTGCTTTGGTTTTACCACAGTCATTTTCCTCCCTAAAAGGCTGGCACAGAGCCCTGGCACAGAGGGAGCAGCTAAGGGAAGGCAAGTCAGAGGTTGGGGGTAGAAATCACCAAATTGCTGTGCTTTATGAGGCAGAAATTCAGCCAACTCCAGTGCTTCATCTTTTTGCTAAAGCTCCCCAGAATCACACACAGCACTAGCAGAACATGCTGCAGCACTGTATACAAAATATCAGAGTGCTTAAAATCAGTACTATCCCCTTGCAATGTACCAGGGACTCCAGTCACAGCTCCACAGAACATTCAGTAGTTTATGCAAAGTTGAGCAAAGTCAACTGCAGGGACTGAAATTCATTTACCAAATGCCTTTGTCAATCCAGGACATTCCCTCATAGATGTGGTTTCTAAAACTCTTATGGCAAGTTATTGTAACCCCCTTCCCTCTCATGCAGGGTGTAGCACACACCACTTAATGTGTTTTTCTCCTTCGCTTCCTTCAACTTCATTTTACTTCAGTCAATTCTATATAAGCAAGAAGGCATTCCATCTCCACCAGAGCAAAGGGAGGCACAAAGATTGAAATCCCCCATCCCATAAGCCACAGCCTTTAACTATGAAACTTGGCGAGAAAGAAAAATGGTAGGGGAAAAAAATCTGATTTGTTGTTTGTGGTCCCTGGCACCAGACATCAGCCTGGTCAAACTGCAAGCTGAAATGTCCAAATCAGGGTGGAGACAATCATATTTAACATTATCACCGTTCACAACCTTTTCAGGTACATTCCCTGTAAATCTCTGATAGTCTAAATTACTTTAGTTACTTCATTCACTTTGGAACAGTAACAACAGAAAAGTAAGTGAGAAGAATTAAAAAAAAAAAAAGGATAAGACATAAAACATAGCACAAAACTAAACAACCTAAAGATAGGCAGCAATCTTCACTTTGATTGGTATTTTTCCTGAAGTTCACTATGCCCCTGAGAAAAGGTATGTTCTGTCTTTTGCAAATTATCCCATTGACATGCTTTGGTGCTGTTCTTCTCTTCATATTCAATTAGATTTTTCAGTGATAGGAGAAAATGCAGTGAGAAAAAAATCCTGTTTTTCCATGAATTATTTATGATTGTATTCTACTGCACTATTAAGTATTCCTGTAGTTTCTGTCCTTCACTCCCCCCACCCCAATCCCCAGACCAAGAGAGTTTGACTGTCCTACCATCCTGTTCCACATCATTTAGCTGGAATTAATAGGGATCAACCTTCACAATCAAAATTCATGAAAGATGTGCAGGAGTCAGGTTAAATTTAAAATTATAGCAAAGTAAGAAAGTAAAAAAAAAAAAAAAAAGTCAAGAAAAATGTGGTTTTATGGTCCTAAATTCAGATTTGTTTAGACTCTAGATTACAACAGAGCAACTCAACAGTGAACAGGTAAAGACAGAGTATGGCACAAAGCAAGTGGCAAAGTGGCATCTGAGTTGAAATTAAAAATATCATTCTTCATCAAACTGTTTTTTTCTCACTGCATGTGCTGCTCAATTTCTTTAGCTCATCATCTTGAAGATCTACCCATGTAATCAATACATGCCAAGACATCACAAAACAAAATGAGCTAAAAATGAAAAAGCAAGTTACTCACAGGTGGCTCTCAAGCTGTGGCCGGTGTTTTTCTCTCTCTTATTGCAGCCATACAAAACAATACACGTCTTTTCAAAATACAGACAAGAAGACATGCACATACACAGACAAAAACACTGAAGTGTCAAGTTCTTGGCTCTTAAA
This sequence comes from Chlorospingus semifuscus, assembly GCA_035048045.1. Classification (NCBI taxonomy): domain Eukaryota; kingdom Metazoa; phylum Chordata; class Aves; order Passeriformes; family Passerellidae; genus Chlorospingus; species Chlorospingus semifuscus. Next base: position 5,903,317 of record JAWWMS010000038.1, read on the forward strand.
AAGCAAATGTAGGCAACAACAGGACATTTCTCAGCTTTTTCACTCCACAAAATGCTGAAGGTATGCTGAACAAACTTTGGATATATTTTCAGGCTATTTTCTGGAGCTCAGCCCAAGTATTGAACCTTTCCAGACTTTCTGGCCATCCATTGCCTACATTTTTTTATTTTTAATTTCAGTGATCTCTTATGCATCAGCATTAAGACATTTAAATTTACATACGCACGTCATAAACTGGATGCAGCAGGAAGAGATTCCTTCCTTTAGCTAGATATTGTCTGTGTGGCTCATTCATCAGAAAATTGATTGATTTAACCTATTTCTGGGCATTGAAACACAAAGGATGTCTGGGCATATTGAATCTATGACTTTTATACATAAATACATTAGTTTTTTGGCTGAACTAAGAGCTCAGAAGAGTTATCCTGGAAGGCAGTAACAGTGTATTTCAGCACTCCAGGAACAAGGGAAACAATGTCCTGCAGCAGGTCAATATGGATGGTTTTTATTGCATGGGTAGGGCTGACATTTTCCCAGCTGCTGAGGGATCTGATTGTCCAGCTCACATAGTGCAAACAGCAATTCTAATAGTAATGCAACAACTGCAGGCTCAATCAATCTTGCTTATTCAGGCAAAACTCCTCATGAAAATGAGAAAATATGAATAAGCTTCCACACAAATCCATTTGCAGAATTAACCTCTGGATAACTTTCACTGATCCATCTGTTGATTCATTCTGCTCTCAGCTGCCTTTGAGTACTTTACTTCTGCAGTTGGATATCTGCTTACTAATGCTTAGCCCAGGCTTACCCTTAACATCGCTCCCTTCTTCTGTGGGTACCACACTTTTACAAGTTCCCCTTGTGCTCCCTGACATGATCTTTTCCTTCATTTGAACAACACTACAGTCCTACAGTGTCACCGCATCTGCACTCAACAGCAGGATAGCTCTGGACATGCCCAGTCGTGGGAGCTGTGAGACTCTGAAAGTGCACTCTAAAAGGGGTGTCACAGACATCTTTTTATGAAAAATCTTTTCTTTAGGATTTTTCCTCCTGAGAAGCTGAGAGGCCTCAGGAACAAAATGTAAGCAATGATTATTTGCTGCTGTGGAATGCAACAGGTGCATCTGTGATTGGCCTCATAGAGTTGTTTCTAATTTATGGCCAATCACAGCCCAGCTCGGACTCTCTGTCCGAGCCACAAACTTTTGTTATCATTCTTTCCTATTCTATTCTTAGCCTAGCCTTCTGATGAAACCTTTTCTTCTATTCTCTTAGTATAGTTTTAATGTAATATATATCATAAAATAATAAATCAAGTATAGTAGGAGTCCAAGTAAAATATATGTATTGTAATTGTATAATTGTTAAAAGTAAAGGGGGAAATATTGTACTTGAATATCTGTATTGTACTTGAATATCTGTAAGAAAAAGAAAAGGGGGAAATATAGTATTTGAATATCTGTATATAGGCCTTGCCCTGATAAGCCCAGGTTGTTCTTGATGGGCTGCAGCTGCGATGTGCTTAATTGGGCTGCAGCTGTAGCTAGTGAAGACAACTGGGATAAAAGGGGCTGGGCTTGGCCAGTCAAGGAGAGGAGTCCTGACTAAGAAGCAGCAACAAGCAGAAGAAGTCTGAGCTGTGAAGAACTGCCCCCAAGAAATGTCACCGAGAAGGTATGGGGCTTTAGAAATATGATTGTGACAGTATGGGACCCTAGAAATAAGATAACAACAATCAAGCCTTCTGAAACATGGAGTCTGATCTTCATTTCTTACCTCATCCAAGAACCCCTGTGAACACCGTCACAAAGGGGTTTGGTTTTTAAGTGCTGGAAAAAGGCAGCAGAAAGAGAATATGCAAGTTCTCCAGCAATCCAAAAGACAGATGTAGTGTAGGCAAGGGTGGTGTCAGCCTTCAAATGCTGCCCCCTCAGCCTGCCTGGATGGTCCAACCTGGTCCTGGATGGGCCACATCCCAAGGAGCAGAGGCTACCTGAGCATCTAAGCACCAGCAGCTTGAGAGCTCTCTGCTGACAGCTCTGTATGGTGTGGATCCAGTGTTGGCTTTGAATTGAACAAACCTTTCTTGTGCAGTTGAAGAGCAGTAGGACAGGCAATTTTATCTGGTCTTTATCTGGCACCCACCTTGAAAGAACTTGATCAGTATTTCCAATTGTCTGCCTTGAGGCTTTTGTGCTTTTCTGAACAAGCAGTGGTGCATGTGTGGCCTTCATGCCCTAACTGAAGTGCCACCACATTTCACAAAGCACCTGAGAAGGAGAAGAGTGACAAGAACCCCTCTTTCAGAAGAGGCTGCTCTCAGGCTAGGAAAAGGGATTAGTTGTTATGGACCATAATTAAATGAAAGGCAGAGGGAGGAGGATGAGCCTGTGTTTGTTTGCATCAGACAAGGAAATGTACATAGGAGTCCAACACCACACAAAATTAGCATGGTCACTAGAACACCAATTAATCACTTCAGGCACCTTATCTCTCTCCCACCTCCCTGCCTCAGCAGTGTCATCATTTACACTGTAAAATGTTGCTAACTAAAAACAATCTGGAGGCTTAATGGCCCACAGATCAAGAAGCTTGACACGTTACTGTTGTTTCCCTGCCCACTGCCTCTTTTACACAACGTGCAAATAACTCTGGTCCATCACAAACACTTGGCTTTTCATTGAAGGACACAAAACACACATGGCCAGCTACAAAAGGGGACCAGGAGAGAAATGGTTTGTGGGGCTACAGGACACAGAAAGGGCACTTTGAGGGCTCTGCAGTAAGGGAGAGACACCCAGCCTGATTCACATTGCACTTGTGTCTGCACCTTTCTAACACAAAGGCACTCATGAGGGCAACTCCAACAGTCAAGAAGCACATGGGTGGTTCTGCTGATAGCAAGGGTGTAGAGACAAAGATCACAGCACTATTTAGGATATTTACTTGTCAGCTAAAGCTTCAAAATTCTCCTTATCAAATAGCCTAACAGCCCCAAAACTGCTGCAAACACCACTCTGAAGCTGATCAGTACACAGGAGCAGAACAAATTCACATAGGGAAGTTTTGCTATAATCAGACCATTAAGCTTTTACTTTGCATCCATAGCCTGGCATGAACCCTTCAATAGCCAGAGAGATGCTTCTTCAAGAGTAACAAGACTGTGTAAGAGGTTTATTCTTTTTCCCAAAAGGTACACATACTTTAGATAATGAAGTGGCCACCTGGAAGGACAGATAAGTAATCTGGAAATCTTTGAAAGTTCCAATATTTTTGACACTAGTAGGAATTTTATAAATCTCAATGGATAATGTAATTATTTTTCTTATTATTTAAAAGAAACTCGATGTATAAATACCTCTAAAAGCAATGAGAACTGGTCACTCTGCAGGTGGCAGCCATTCATGTGAAAATCTTTAAGTTGCAGTATCATTCAGAAGGAAAAAAAAACAAAAACAAAAAAACCCACAACCCTCTCCACTATGCCGTACATATTAACTGCTAAAAATAATCAATAATCCACAGTTTCATATTTTTATGAAAGCATTGTCCAGCTGAGTCACCTAAATCACGTCTTTGATTTGTCTGTTTCTTTGTTCAGACTGATTAAATACTTCAAGCAGGCCAAGCCCAGCTCTCAGAAGAGAAAACAAGCACATTGAATTATAATTTATTCACAGACAGTTCACATGCTACCCCTTCAACTCAATTCAAAATCAGTATTATGAAAAAGCTACACCCAGATGTTTGTTTTATTGCCACATGCCACATAACAGGAGCTTTATTTTACATAGTTAGGACTACATAACTATAGGGATGAATTTGAAGAAGGTACAATCCCTGATGTACTGTTCAGCTAAGAGGTGTTTGGATTCAGTTTATGTTAGAATTGGGTTTAATCATTTAATTATTTAAGTATAAACCCAATTAAGAGCCTCTACATCAGCAGGCAGCTGCAGGGGTGGGACCCGAGGTTACAGAATCCTTTATGTAGGATCACCTTTCCCTGCTCATCATGGTCAGCCTCAAGCATGGAAATCATTCCACAAATGAGGATGTTTGACTTACCACTGCTTGAAATAATTTTTACTGTGCTACCATGGAGCACAATGGGTTACTTCTGCTCAGTATAGTATCAAGAATACCATAGGTCTAAAAGACCAAAGAAGAGAGAAAGACTTTGGTGTGTTTTTCCCATGATCCCCATCTCAGAAATATTCCTGGGGGTAAAACTGCCTAAGGTTTTCTTGAGCAGAACTGTCTTAGATTAAATCTGTTCTCCCTCTGTTCCAGCAGTGGCCCCATTATGGTTCTGAGCAGCTATGTCAGACAGTGCTGTGGTTTAACCCAGCTGCCCCCTCAGCCCCAGCAGTCACTCACAGCCTCCCTCACTGCTGGGATGGGGAGAGAACCAGAGCAGGAACTCCCAGAAAACTTGGGCATTGAAATAAAGGAAGCTAAACAGGCAAAGCAGAAGCCATGCACACAAGCAAAGAAAAGCAAGGAATTAATTCACCACTTTCTATGGCCAGGCAGGAACTCAGCCTTCCCCAGGAAAGCAGGGCTCCAACCTGTGTAACAGCAATTTTAAAGACAAATGTCACCAAAGACAAATGTCTCCTTCCTCGCTTTCCCCCTGGCTTTAAAGGCTGAACATAACACTGTCTGGTCTGGGATATCCTTTAGGTCATTTGGGGTCAGCTGTGTCCCCTCCTTGTGCACCCAGCCTCCTCACTGTGGGGTGATGCGACAAGCAGCAAAGCTCCTGACTCTGTGCAAGCACTGCTCAGCAATAACTGAAATACCCCTGTGTTATCAGTGCCTTTCCCACCACAAATCCAAACCACAGCACATACCAGCCAATGTGAAGAAAATTAGCTCTACCCATCCCAAGCCAGCTCAGTTGGTATCTCACTTCACAATCCCTTGTGAATGTGCATTTATCACAGAAGAAATTTTTTCTCCCTACTTCACTGTTACACAAGATTGAGATGTTAAGGCAAAGCCTGAAGAACTGAAATAATAATTAATATAATAATATATATTGTATATAATTAATATTATATAGTAATAAAAATAAGGTGTGGACAATACTACTAGTGCAATAGAATAAATACTTGCAGGAACTTGAAACAGTTCTAACCAAAAGAAGTATTTTCCTCTTCCATCCACATAGAGTGACACACTACTCTCTGTCTTCTAGAAGAATACAATTCAGGTGTTTCCATTTAGGATTATACAATCCCAAATGTCAGAAGCAATGACCTGATAAGGCTTTTACTGTTTTTCTTTCCTTAGGCCTGGATTTCTAATCTCTTTAAAACATCCAGAATTCCCAGCATTGTATTAGGGTAAAGGAATTCCTTTTCCCTAATATAATACTCCTCAGAGTAAAAAAATAAATTATTCAGACCATACTCCAAAGCACCAATTTTCCTTTGATGCTCTCAGTCAGGTATTTGGAAAGAGGCAGGACTTGCATCAGGCCCAGATTCTCTTCCCAGCCACCCCTTGCTCTGCATGGAAATCCTGCCTCAAATAACTTCCTGAGTTTCTGCACATGGAACAGCTGAACCTCCTGAGCCATGGAAGTAGTAACAGTCCTTACACTATCACCCCTGTAAGATGGGTATGGAATAACACAGAAACATCAGGTTTTCCTCCCAGCTTCCCACTCCCCCTTAGAACACCAGCTGCTGCTCAGCTTTGCTGCTCTACACGTCAGCCCAGCAAATTCAACTCGGCCAGCTCAACAGAAAGGCCTACAGGCGAGTGAAAATAAAGTTCTGGCTGTTCCTTTTTTAATGGGAGTAGCTTCCCACTCCTAATGAAGCATATTTTAAGCATGTTGGTAGAATGGTACAGTAAAAACCCCAGAACATCACTGCTTGCTCCATGGCTAATTGAGCCATCCATTTGTATTGCTGTCAGTCCAGGAACCACCCACTAGAATAAAAAGGGAAAGACTAGGAGATTACCCACGGTGTTAAAGGCATTTCATTAGAGCATATCTTTGGTCATAAATTACTGTTTACTTGTCAACTGGTTTCAGAACACCCACAAGGTGTTCTTTGAAGTTAACCTCTTGGATTTATAGACTTTTATACAGCTGTTGAGAAACTGTTTGATCTGAAAATCTAAGTCTTTTGAAGTTGAGAGCTAATGAAAGATTATTCTTTTTTTGACATTGATCAAGCAGTTAATGAGATAAAGTGATGGAAAGACAGGCTTAATGGAATATAAGGATGCATCAGTGTGACTTTTTTTGGTAGGGATTAACAGGAAACCCAGATGCACTCAGGGCCACCTGAGTCAAAATCATAATGAAGAAGAAAATTAACTGTAGTCAGACACAGGTTTTAACCAGAATTAAAGGTATTTTAGGACTCTACTCTCAAACTCCCTCACCAATGCATAGGGAATAGAAAATTGATGTTGGGGATTGGCCTGTGCTGGCTGTGAGTGCCAGGGTGGCTGGACCCTGACTCAGGGCTGGTACACCAAGCAAAGGGCATGGATGAACAAAATGAACATCTAATAATGAACTATTCACATGCTCTTAATGTTTTCAAACCTATCAGGCACAGAGTTTTTATAATGCCACAAACACTCCAAGCAGAGACTTTTGAACCCAAGGAGTGAACTTTTGAACTTTTTAATTAAAATACAGTGCTTCCCAACAGTAAAGCTAATATTAAGAATTTGAGATACAGAATCCTGCTACCCTCTGATGATGGAGTGCCCTAGTGCCATGTACCACTGGCAGAAGTGAGCTCTTCCAACTCACATGGGATACAGCACCAGAAATATCAAGACACAGGAAGAAAAGTCATGCAGTTCCAGGACAAATTTTAAGCTGTCAACAATAAACCTAAGAACTAAAAACCTAGGTAGAAGATCAATTTCTTATATTAAAATACAAATAGTCAAAAATCATAGCTCTATTTACTATGAAATGAAATTAATTCACTTGCCAGCTGTGCCTATCTTGGTCTTCATTAGATTTTGTAAAAGTCATTTGTCTAAGTCAGAAAAAGATGTCTAAAAACACAAAAAATATTTTTAATCCCTTCTTAGTAGAGCCATATTCTACAAAGGATGGATAACAATATCATATGTTTATAGAAAACAAACAAACAAACAACTTGCTTTCCTCTAAATTCTTGCAGAAGAATAGTAAGACTATTTTGAGCCTTAAAAAAAATCCACTGATACAATCCACATTTATTTGTGTTGTTTCTTAGATCAAGCACAGTGTTTCCATTGAAATCAACACCTGAAGATGATGGATCAGTCAAGACATTTGGTGAGCAAATAAAATGCTGAAATGTAAGGAAAACAGCCCTATGAAAAGGCTTGCAATCCAGCTTGATAGCTTTGTGCAGTCTGCTTTAGCCTTCCTGAGTCAGGGTGAAATGGCAGAGGATTTCAGTTCTGCATCCTCTAAAGCTGCAATATCAGTGACAGAAATGCCAAACAGAAGCCATGAGGGGGAAAAGTAAGATATTTCAATTTCTTTTTTTTTTTGGTACATTCTGTTCTGGGGCAGCAGTGCCAAGGACACTTGTAACAGAACTGTTAAATGACCTCAGCAAACTAGATAAAATATAAACACCCACCAAAAACAATAATAATAATTAAAAAAAGAGTAGAGGAAAAAAGCACATCTAAAATAATTTGGAAATCACATTACAATCTGTAAATACAATCAGCTCTAAAGAAAATAAATTAGTTTTTTGTGGTCTTCCATTATTTACCAGCAATAACCTAGTAATTACTAACTAGGTTTGTATGTGTTCTTACAAATCTTCCCCACTGGCACGGTTAATAATGTGAAACCTCAGCCCAACACACATTTCTGCCCTTTGATAGCCATGCACAACCTATGCAGTACATTTGTTGCCAGTATTTCCAGAAAGACAAAAATCCTACCAACCTCACAACTGCAAAGTGCTCATCCAATCCAACCCCTCATCTGTGACAGCAAACAGTGCCAGCTGTTTCCAGAAATGCAGGAAATCACAGGATATCCTGAGTGTGAGGGACTCACAAGGATGATTGAGTTCAGCTCAGGTGAGTGGCCCATTGAGGGATCCAGCCCAGGATCAATCTCAGCATTATCAACACCAGAGCTCCAACCAACTGAGCTCATCTCAGGAAATCGCCAGGTGAACCCATCCTAACACAAAAGCAAAGATGTTTCCCTCTCTCCTTGAGGTAAATACTACTTTATGCTCAGTTTTCTCCAGCAAACACCTTTAAGTACTGAGGATGGAGTAGTTGGGTTATCATGTTAATTACAATTTATTTCAGGGTTGCAGTCTCCAACACCTCACCTGTCGCAGACATCTTTTTATGAAAAATCCTTTCCTTAGGATTTTTCCTCCTGAGAAGCTGAGAGGCTTCAGGAACAAAATGTAAACAATGGTTATCTGC
>JAWWMS010000038.1:5916093-5933513 GCA_035048045.1 Chlorospingus semifuscus
GCTGCGCAACTGCACCCGCGCCCGGGCACCGCGGCCAGCGGGGAACGCAGCCCCAAAATCCCCCGGAACCGGCACCGCGGGTGCGGAAACCCGGCCCAAACGGGGAGCCCAGCCCCAATATCCCCCCGGAGCCGGCACCGCGGGTGCGGAAACCCGGCCCAAACGGGGAGCCCAGCCCCAATATCCCCCCGGAACCGGCACCGCGAGTGCCGAAAATTGTCCCAAACGGGGAATCCAGCCCCAATATCCCCCTGGAACCGGCACCGCGGGTGCCGAAAATCGTCCCAAACGGGGAATCCAGCCCCAATATCCCCGGGAACCGGCACCGCAGGTGCGGAAACCTGCCCCAAACGGGGAACGCAGCCTGGCACCGCAGGTGCGGAAACCTGGCCCAAAAGGGGAACCCAGCCTCAGTATCCCCCGGAACCGGCACCGCAGGTGCGGAATTCTGCCCCAAACGGGGAACCCGGCCCGGTACCGCGGGTCCGGATAATTGTCCCAAACGGGGAATCCAGCCCCAATATCCCCCCGGAATCGGCACCCTGGGGTGCGGAAAACCCGCCCCAAACGGGGAATCCAGCCCAGCACCGCGGCTGCGGATAATTGTCCCAGACAGGGAATCCAGCTCTGCCATCCCACCCCGGCACTGATCGCCCAGGTGTTTGGCTAATTGAGGCAAATCTGGGCATTCCCCAATATCCCGTTCTTGTCCCCGGCCGGTTTTGTGTCTGGTTACGGGAGTGTTCCCGCAGTCCCCGCTGTGTTTGGCTCATGGCCATGGTGGGCAGGGGTTTGTCCCGCCCGCTCTCCCCATCCCCGAGCGCTGTGGCTGCAGCAGCGCAGCCAGCCCTGGTCACAGCAGGGGCTCAGCCCCAGACAGGTTCTGGAGTCAAAGCAAACACCGCCCCAGCTCGCAAACACTGATTCTGGAGCAAGTGGGCAACTCGAAAAGGAAAGGTGGTTGCAAATCATCTTTGCTACCGTGCTTCAGTTTCAGTCTATTCTGTCTCTCTCGCAGCGCACAGAGAGCTTTAATTAAATAAGATGACAACCCAAATAAAGCAAGCCAAAAACCCAGAAACGAAGAGAAACAAACAGGAAAAGAAAATAACAGAATCCGGAACGTGCCTTCCCCCCCGCCCCCCCCCCAAAACTAACAAACAACAGCAACCAAAAAATCCCACCCACCCCAACACACATAAAATATTCAGCTTTTTCGAGAGAAATGTTACAGATATTCATGGAGATGGCACATTTTCCAGGACAGGCTGGTCTCAAGGACAAGCTTGGGGAATTCCTCCAGGAGTGGCTGTGCCTGCTCTAGCACTGGGGCTAGGCACTGGAGTGGGGCTCTATCCCAGCAGCATCTGGGGGTCACTGGCTTTGCACAGATTGCACCCCACTGTAGCTCACAGGCTGTTCCTCTGTGAGGGATCTGAGCTCTCCATTTCACCCTCAGCTCTCCTCTGCTGGTGGTTGTGGTGCACATCCCAGGGGTTCATTTCCAGAAGGGAAAAATGGGGAAAACAGTCTTGCAAAGTTGCTCTATTTTAACTCAAAGCTGCAGTATGGTTTGAGGAGCAAAGGTGCCTCAGGACTGAGGGTTGGTTTGTACAAAAATAATTTTGTGGAGGGAAATGATTGTAAAGCACAGCTGGAACAGAAGTGCTCACCATGTCTGGGAGGCACAAAGCAGGTAGTCAGTGTATGTAAATATTTTATCCCAGTGCCAGAAACACCCAAGAAACCCAAAGCTCCCTTGAGAGCTAGAAATGAGGCTGTCCCCTGTGAAAGGTGCTCTGATCAATTCAATTCCTCTGTGTAAACTGGGTGAAGCCTTCAGTGCAGAGTAAAAATGAGCTTTTGCAGTGACTTGAGTTTAAAGCTCCAGCTGGTTTTGATTCCTGAGGAGTGCTGGGGACAGGCTCTGGAGTGGTGGCCCAGCAGCAGTAAGGCCATGAATGTGCCATGGCTGGGTGTCTGTGACCACTCCAGCTGGAGACATGAAAAACACACTAGAGTCCAATCTGTGAAGAGTTTTCCAGCTCAGCTGTACATTCCAAAGTGAAAATGTCCTTGCTCTGCTCAAAGCTCTAAAATGTTTCGTGTAGAAAAAAAGCAACATCAAAAGAATGGCTGCTGGAGATGGAAATGAAAATGGAGGCCCTGAGAGTTGTCCTAGATCCAGTCCTTTCCACCCCTGAGTTAATGCAACTTGTGGTCTTAAAAGAGGTTCCACTACATCTTAAAATGGGTAACTCAATTACTGCCTTGGTGCCAGGCTGTATCCCTTCTTCTGTGGCAGTGGATATGCCCAGGTGAATGCAGGCTCCAGCCCCTGCCACACAAACTGCTGCCCTGGCCCAGGTTATGTTAGGACAGTCCTAGAGCCAGTGGGGGTTACTTAAATGCAATTGAGAGAAACACAAAGCCTCAGGGGTTCACTAAGCAGTATGAAAATCAGATGGGGAATTTTTGTAAAAGTGTTACATGACATTTATGCCCGTTGTCTCTACCTGCCATAACCCAGGCCACCAGCTTCCTTTTCTCAAGTTATGTTTATGGACTTGGAAAATGAGTCATCTTTCAGTTTATGCAGAATTAAGAAATTTTCCCCTCCCTCCCCATAATCCAGATAAATGGTATCCACTCTAGCTGTCCTGCCTACTCAGATCTGCCAAGCACATTTATCTTGCCTAATCTTCTTTTCCAGGATCCATGCTGACTCCCCTTAAGCAATTACATATATCTAAATGTTCTGTGTGCATAATTGCTCTCCATGCATTTTCTGCTGCTGAGATCAGATTTACAAGCCCACAGTGTTCTCAATCTTCTTCTACTCCTTCTGCTTCTATTAGATGCTCAGTGGTGCCTAATGCTGTGCTTTGTCCTTTAATAAATTATCAGTAAAATACACACTTTAGAAAGAAAAAGTCAAAATAGCCACCATTAAGACTCAAGAAAGGAAACATTCTAAGTTGGTTCAGTGATCTCACCCAGCCTAGAGGCCTTTTCTTTCCTCTAGGCTTTCTTACTTCCCTGGCCAGGGGGAAGCCAGAGGGGCAGGAAGGCTGAGCTCCTCATCCACAGCGTGTCCCCAGCCGACAGGGGAGGGACAGTGACCACAGGCACTGGGGAAAAGGCCCAGGGAGGTTTCCCACAGCTCTTCCCCCCTGAACCCATCCCAGAGCTGGCCCCCCACCGCAGGCAAGCCCAGGGCCAGGGCAAGGGGCTGCAGGGCCAGCGGCTCCCTCAGGGCCCTGACGTGTGTCTGCAGTGTACCCTGGTGGTCTAAATCATGTCTCTGAGCCTTTCACTCCACTGTTAAGAGCATAAGCTTGTGTTTTTCACATCAGTTCAGTATTTGTTCTGTTTCCTGCACTGCCCCTTGATGTCATTCATTTCCATACTCTCAGCTTCCTGTGTTTTATCTCTTCCTACTGGAAGATCTCTTCAAAAATCAAACAAGAAGGAGACCAATCATAACATGACATCTGTAATTAAAACAGAAATAAAAGAAAGCCTGGATACAAAGGTATTTTGCTGAACTTCCATTCAACTCCACCTGCATTGCCCCAAAGAAAGGAAGATATGAGTCCTTTGCTGTGTTTTGGGAAAGGCTCAGAGCCAGTGTTTTCATAGTCCCCTTCCTTCTGTCTGGACTTGCTGTTAATAAATCTTTCTCTTCTTTTCCTCTACACTAGTTTAACATTATCCTCCAGAAGTGAATCCTCTAGATCTGTGGGGTGTGCAGGCACTGACAGGAGTGCCCCCATGTCACAGCTGGGTGAATCAGGTTTCTGGAAGCTGAAGAAGCTGGACTTTTCTCCTGATGAACAAAGGAGAGCAGTTCTCAGCGTGAGGGTCACGGGGCTGGGGTAGGAGCAGTGGCTTTGGGGATCTCACCAGGTCCATCCCCTGTGATTGCACTAACTGCCTGACTGCAGTGAAAAGATTTGGAACTTAACTGCTGCACTCTTTGATACCAATTTGAATTACAGTATCCCCAACAGAGTACTATCAAAACTTAAAAATACATGCAAGTCCATAATCTGTATCCTTATTCACCTCTCATCAAGGTACTCCCAAGCACTGATGCTTAGAAGTTTTATCCTGTACTTAAATGTAAGCATGGGAAGGAACCCTACTGAAATCAGTGAAACATTAAGCACAGAGAGAAATCTTTTCTGTAATAGTTTTCTTAATGTAATTCCTAATCCCTGCTGCCTACACATTTTTTCTTTTCCATACCTATTAATGACATTTTTTCATGCTGGCAAATGCCCTATGACACTACACAGCAGTCATTATTTTGGAAGTCAGTGTCAGTGAGCAGTCAATCCTACTCAAGAGACCTCTTTCAGGTTATAAAGAAGCCATTTCAGACAGAAGTCTCACTTCTCTAAGGTTTTAATTAAATACTAGCTCAGGCAAGCAACTGAATAAAGCTGTTATAAAGTAAACAAGCAACACTGCAAAGCCACAAGTTCCCTGAACTCAAAGCTGCAACTCAGGGGCCCTCAAGACAGCACTAAGCTTATCATTCAATGCATCTCTGAAGTCCAAAAGCTCATCAAACCCAGTGGATATTGTAGGAGGCTATATATTTTCATCTTGTTTTACAGTTCATTTAAGTTCCTGCTATACTGCAATTGCTAATACACAAGCAGTTTTGTATGTGAGGGACTGGTTGTAAAGTAAACATGTGAAGCAAGTAGCTTAAATGAAGATGTGTCACTTAAAAGAACATCCAGTTTCAATTTAATTACAGAGTACGTAGGATCAGAATAGTTAAAACTTGGATAATTTATGTCATTAGCGAGTTAGTGTAAAACAGCCTCCTGTACATTAGGACAGAAATGACTGATATCATTGGAGATTGTGTTACCTGCTCTGCCAGCTGCCCCACAGGCATAGGTCACAGTTCTGCAGGTACATCCAGGTGCTCTGGAGCAGTTGTTGTTCCCCTGCTGCCATCCTGCTCTCCACAAGCAGGTGCTTCCTGAGCCTCCTGGAGAGACATGCAGTCCCTTCAGACACAAACAACCAAGACATTTCCTCAAATGACTTCCTCGTGGTTGTAAACGATGACAAAAGTCAGAGGTTCTGCAAAAGCTTATCAAGTTTTATTACTGAATTACACACTTGGCATGGAAATTGATACCAGTTAGTCCCTGACCTCCTATATAAGCACATGGCAGGGGTTTTGCATAAAGGAGTAGGGTGAAAGGAAAGAGATGAACTAAAGAGGGACAGAGAGGAAAAAAGGGAGATCAGCAGTCCTGGCTCCAGTGCTGCTCCAGCTGATGTGCCCAGGGTCCTGGGCCTGGTGGGGATACCTTTCTCTAGGTAAGTTTTCCCTGCCCTAGAGATGAGTTTATCGCATTCTATGCAAATTAATTACCCTGCAGTCCCTTTTCCTAAACCTTTCTGGAAATGGGTCAGAGAGCTTTGGAGTCTTTTTGAAAAATATACACCCACATCTGGGTGATATCATATGTGATATGTGATATGTGTGTGAAAACTCCTGTGCTTGTGCTCTATGTGTTGTGCTGATGTCCAGCAGCCAGAACAAGGACATTTGTCCCAGGGAAGTGCTGCCCAACCCCTGTGTGGCCCCTGGCTGGCTCCACAGCCATCCTGCTATTGGTGTTTGAGACACATCAGCTCCTGCTCTGCTGGGCTTCCACAGCATCATCCCCAGCCTGAACAGAAAATGACACTTTACAACCAGTGACTTTTCTTCCTTTATGCCCACTGCTGACAGACAGCAGTGAATAAATGAATATGAACCTCTAACAACCCTCACATGGGGACAGGAGCAGGACTCTGTATTGCCATACTTCACAAGCACTAACCTGGCAGAAACTGGCACTGCTTCTGTAAAAAGAGGCCACGCCTTCCTCCCAACACCAAGAGTGTGTCTCATGCAAGCACAACAGTTTTGACTCTAGAAGGCTCCTGGGCCCTAGTGGATGAACACAAACACCTCCAGTGTCATGGAGCCACAAACAAAAAGGGAAGAGTATAACAAGTTATTTCAACAGCAGCATCTCTTTCAAGTGACTGGAAAATGACAGTGTTAGTTCCACTGCCTCTTGCAATATTTATTGGTGCTGTCTTAGACTTCTTTAACCAAAGGAGGGAAATGTCATCCAAGGTGTCTGTCCAGTAGCAAAATGCCTCAAGACTGCAGTCTCCAAGGGGGATGCTGAGGACATGGATCCCCTCTGACAGGCTACAACTGGACAGTGAGACTTACTTGCTCAGTGTGGAAAAAGAAGATGAAATATTTTAATTTTGTCCTCCCAGTAAAATGCCCAACTCTTCTCACTTGGGAGAGAAGTCATCCTTTTCTCATTCCTGGTCAAACTGCTCTCTGCAAGGGAAAGGGACATAGAATCTTCCTGATCCAGCCCTGAGGCCCAAGACGTTTCAGGGCTCATTTTCAACACCTTCTGCATCTTTGGTGTGTACATTAATCACATCTCCAAGGCAGTGACACTGACAGAGAAACTGACGCAATCTAATCCAAGTCCAGAAATAATTACTGAATTAAAGATGGAAAAAAAACCCAGCATTGAAAGGGCAAACAGATTTCAAGAAGAATTGCAAACATTTCTGATTCAGATAAACAAATCCTGATGGTAAAGAAAGAATCAACAACTGTTTCTCATGCTGGCAATATATATTTATTGTCATTTTGGAGATAGGTTACCATGTGTGTATCAGGACTTCAGACTAAAACAGATTGGGATTATGATTGCTTAGCATATGCCAGTTGAAATGAAATGACTGAATGTAAAGCTCACCCTTACAAGACCTTCATTGGTCTATTTTTGCATGTGTCTCCCCCACACACTTTAAAAAAAAATAAACCTGAACATCTTTCCCTTCCCTTTCATTTCAGCCTCAGAAAAACAAATGACCATCCAACTGGACCTTTTACTAGCTTTACTAATAATCTGCTAGCAATATCAGAACATTCATATTGTTGATTCTGCAACTTCAAAATGCAGCAAAGCTTCACAATGTTCTTCCTCCACATTATCTGGCTATTGAGTCCAGCTTTAAAGACTGTCTTATATTAGACTACTGCAGTTTTATTATGCTGCAAACCTCCACCACACACACTTTGCTGTTCCACAACAAGCTGCAGCACTGCCAGCTCTGACAGTCTGTGCAAAAGCTGCTGCAGTGCTACAAATTATTGAACACTTTCCTCTCCATCTCCCATGTACTGAGTAACAAACATCTTCCATTAATTTAACAAGTTGCAAATGCTGTCCCCAAAAAGGGAAGGATCAAGATCTTTTGTGCTTTCATACAAAAAACAAACAACCACGCAGAAAAAAAAAAATCCTTCAACTCCAATCCCCCACCCAAAAAAAGCCCAGTTCAAAACTATTGGTTGCTCACTGTCCCCACCCTCCCCAAGCTTTTATAAGTCACCATGAAAACAAATGCATACAACTTACTGTACAAATACAAAGCTGCAGGCATTCAATGTACAGAACATTCTGAAAATATTTCAAGCATAAAAAGTACACTTGATAATTGCAAAAATAAAGTTTCACTTTTTTAAAAAACATTTTGATCAGAGCTCAAGCAAAACAAACATTTAAGGATTCCTACTTCAGCTTAACTCCCTAAGAACACCATCTTCAGAAATTAAAAACAAAACCCTCAAATTTTTGGTGATAAAGTAACTGACCATGTCTTTTAATGAAGAGAAATGGTATATACAACAATGGCACAGACCTTAAGCATCGACAACATTTCAGCCAAAAGTAAGTCAGCAAGTGATTGGAGTCATTCTTAGCATCACACAGTACTCATTACTAAGAACCTCAACCCACCAAGAACAGATAGCAAGTTAGACTGGTATAAATGGAAGGAAAAAATCCGTGACATCAAATAGGCTCAGTTTTTGTCACTGAACTTTTTTTAGGCTAAGTTTCACTAGTGCAAGACCATTTGTTTACCCAATTAAATGAAAGCTCATAAATGTCACAATTTAAGAACACTCATACAAAACTATTTTTTTTCTTTTAAAAAAGTGCCACATACCATACTTTTACTAAAAAAAGTTACAAACTAATGGAAGACTGTCTGTCTCCATCTCTTGTCAACAAGGAAAGGCCAAAGTGATTCTCTGATCCCAGCTCGAAATGGTGTTCTCTGCCCTATCCCCAGCATCTCCAACTTGGAGCAGTCCAGCTGAGCGTTCTTGGGACGAAGAGCACCCACAACTGGACTATCAGTAATCTGGAAACAGAAACAGAGACAAAAAAAAACCCACAGCAATAAGTAAACAGAAGTGACAGAAAAATATTTGTACATGTACATTAGAACTTTTTTCTTCCCAGCTTTCTATATAGGTATTGTTGCCTTCTCCCTTTTGTTTTCTGGGGGTTTCTATGGTTTGGATTTTTTTGCTATTTGCTTGTTATATAGTTAAATTTATTTCAACCCATCAGGCCATGTGAACTGTCTTAAGGCAACTTTTTCTCACTCTCTTTACTGCTACTGTTTGTGGTTTTCCACATTTTATTCCTATTTTCACTCTGTAATTATCATCACAAGGTAAAGAATAATCCAGAATGTAAACAGAACCATGTCTTGATCAACATGAAGACAACCATGTCTTGAAGAGAAATAGAATTGAGCAGAAAAAATTAAGACTAAGTGTTCTCCATTGCTTTTCCTAGGTCTTCCAAGTCACATTTCAGTTCCAGTGTTCACCAATTCAGAATCCTTAGAATTTATTTTGTACATAGGTAAAATCTTCTTGACATGTCATATGCCCATCACATTACCAGTATGTCTTTAAGAGTAGTCTCAAGTGTCAATAAAACTGCAGGACGAGTGGTTTAAGCAAAGCAAAAATAATTTGCAGTTCTTAAGTGCATGTACTCAGAAATAAATCTGGACTTAACACTGCTTTTACAGAGCCCTATCTTCAAGTTAAGGTCCTATCAATCTAACATAAAAGTACAGATTTGCTTGTGACTAAGGGGAACTGTTCTGCAGAAATACCATTACACTACAGACTGGGAAACTAGTGACTAACTATAATTTTCCTAATTCAGCAAGTCAAAGCAGCTGCTTTTTTCCTGAGCTTGATACCAGCCAGTGCCCTCAGCTACAGAGCTGCTGTGCTGGACATGTGCACAGCCTGTCCTGAAGGGCAAGCTCACTTGTACAGCCAGTGAGAGACCTGCTACTTGCAATGATCAGGCACAGCTGTCTGCCTACTGGTCCAACAGCACATCACTTACTGGTCTCAAGTGGCTGCTGGGAAGGTTGAAAGCATCAGCAATTGCACAGGCCATCTCATACTTAGTCATCTGTTCATTGCCAGACCAGTGAAAGGTTCCTTTTATTGATGGGTCCTAGAGAAGAAAGAGGAAACACAGATGAAAGGAGGCAGTCAGCTGGCCCTCAGGCTAATTCCTGTGCAAGAAGTGTGCAGAATTAGCATCCAGCAAGACCCTATCTCAAAAGGCATCTTACAGCACCTCAGTGGTGTTCTAGAAACATGTGTACCCTTTCAGAGAACACCTGACCAGGACCTGAGACTGGAAAATGGTGTTACTTCTATCTGACCTGACTTCACAGACAGTTTGTGTCCTGTAGAATGAACAGGAGGGGAAGGAGCTGCCCACCAACCAAGCAAGGTCAAAGAGCTGGGGAGCAGGAACTCAGCTGTTCTGTGATGGTCACTTACTCAAAAACAAAGGCAAAAGGCATCACACACATTCTGAATGTTAAACTGCAAACCCTGTACAAGTCCAGTCCATGTTTTCAAACTTACTGTGTGAAAACATAAAGGTGGCTGTTTGTTTGGCTCTGTTACCTTGCAAAGACTGTAATCTGAAGGTGCTGTGGTGAACAAATACAAGGAAGTGCTTCAGTCCAGGGGCATTGTTTGGCCATTTCAGTGTAATTAATACAATAAACAAGGGCATCTTTGAGAATTACATTCAACCACGTGGGTTTTTTAGTTCAAACTAGCAATCTGTAAAAAGCTTATCAGAATAAGTTGGCATTTCTTATTCTCTCCTCTATACCAGGAGACACAACACAGTTTTCAGAAGGTTCTGTCCAATCTCTTTAACCACTTTTGTTCCAAAGACCACAATACCCTCACAGTCATGCAGAGATCCTGTAACATTACAGCCAGTTCCTCCCTCCCTCCCAGCATTCCAAAAATGCAAATAATCCAGGTGATGTGCAGTTCTCAGTTGTTCAGAAGCAAAGCTGAGAACTCCAACTGCTCTCCTCTTGCAGAGGTTCATTTCTTGCCATTCTTACCAACATTCTCTTCTCTGCTAGTTGTCTGCAAACAGCTGCTACATCCTTGACATTGGTAGGAAATCTCTGTTGCCAGTGGTCCATGTTGGCAGATTTATTACTGAACTGCACTTTATCAAACATAACTGTCACAGCACTTTCCTCCAGTCTTTCCACCTCTCCATACAAGACAGGAATCCTAAGGACTGCAGTGTCTAAAAGAAAGAATATTTTAGATCATGGGTACCAATGTTGTAGTACAATCTGAAAAGTGGAAGTGTTAAGAAATATGCTGATTAAGCATCTACAAATCACAAATAAAATGCAAGCAGTATGTTAGCTCATAGAATATAATTTTAATTTATATCCAAACCAGTTTATAAACACTAAGATTATAGAAATTATTGTATTATTATTATTTATTTTCATTTATGCCATTGATTTCCAGAAAGTTAACAAGTTTTCATTAATTACATAAAGATGCCTGTTTGGGTTAGGACAAAAATTAAAAAACCCGACTACTCTGTGCAGTTTCTCCAGTACTCCCCTCTGGGTAAGAGCAAGGAGAAAAATTCCCACCAATCCCAGGTCATCATATTTAGACATAAATTACAAAGATTTTTCACCCATCATGCAGAAGCCTCCTGTAAAAAGGAGGATATTATTTACCAGAAAAAAACCCAAAAACATGAACCTTGAAATAAATGAAAAGTTTGACAAGAACACCATAGTAAACAATGTCAGATTCCAGGACAGTGATTTGAAAAATTAACAAAATGCAAAGAGAAGCATATTTGATGATGGAATACATCATACTAGTCTATCTCTGTCATGAAGACTCAAAAAGCCTCTGAGGAGAAATCCAAGGCTATGACAAATGACTTAAAAGTAATAGTTTTGCTGAAAGAGAAAACAAAAAAAAATTGACCTGAAATTAGAAGCTGAAGTCATCAAAACATTGCCATTCTTAATATACTTGGAGGAAAATGCTATAGCTATTGGGGAACCAAACATAAAAAGCTAACACAGAAATCATTCTCACAGAGAAGTAAACCAGAAAAAGTACTTAGACAAGAAAAACAAATAGAAAACCCAACACAACACTGATTTCCTGCTGCTCTAGATGCTGTTTTTTGGTCACTCAGCAGATATGCTCTTCTCTTTAAATACTGGTTGAAACACCTATTTTTAAATTGCTTTAAAAATATTCATTTCTTGAGCAGACAACTGCCTTCTTGTTGTTCTCAGCTCTCTGGGATGTGGAGAGGATCAGCCTCATGACTAACAGCTCTGAGCACCTCCTGACACTTTGTAGTTCTCTAAGTCTGACTTTATACATATACATATATATTTATAAGTATGTATCCCCTTCTAACCAAAGTAAAGTATCTTTTAAAAAAATGCTAAAACCATTTACTGGAGATTTTTGTATTTTACAACAGAAATGGACAGGGCAGTTCTTCACACAGCTACAGATTTGACCAATGGAATTCCACCTACTCTGTATCAGTAAATTAGTTGTTGGAACACCAGAACATGGAAAATACTTGGATTTGTATGAATCAAGAGAATTCATCTTTTCCAACCCTTTAATCATCACCACCTCAACACTCCACTGCTGCAACCCACTGCTGCCTGACAGATCCTGCTCCAAAAGGTTACAAAACCAAACTGCAGTGCTGAGCTGGGGGAAGGCTCTGGCAGGATACCCACACATCCCTGGATTTGGTAAAATCTTATCTTCATTGCCAGTGTAGAACAGGCAGCAAACAGCATCACAGTCAAATTCAGAGATGGTATTTAATCTAGAGGTGGAGTGAATAACTTGTCATTTAAATTTATTTTTACTTAAATGAGACCTTTCCTATCAAAAGTATTTTTTTAACAAAGTTTCTTTATTACTATAATGCCAAATCCATCATACCCAGCACATGTTTACTTACTGGAAGACCATCACACTAATTTATCAATAGCTTGGTTCTCTGGTTGGGAAGCACAGAAACACAGTGTCTCAGAAGCCTGTTCTGCATGTGTACTGAGATTACTTTCTTCAGATTTTTTGATAAAATACAAGTGCTTCTTTCCTTATAATCTGTACCTGGACATTGATAGTGCACTACCTAGAAACAGTCAAATCTCTTTTATACAAGAATTAAACCGTATTTTAAAGAGAACATGCTTTTTTCCCTTAAATAGAACTTTAAAAATTATGTCTGTATATTTCATGTGCCAAATTCTCATCAAGAAAAGACATAAACAAACTTTAAAAATTTGGTTGTTTAAAACCATAAATATGCAATTAGACCTTTTGTTACAAGCAGGAATATGACGTGTGTAGGTGAGTAAAACCAAAATGGGTGGCCTGTTGGTATACATAATACAGCAAAACCCAAAGAGTAATAAGGCTCCATGTTGATTTGAGCTGTATTATTACTGAATCACAAGTCTGGTTCTCCCTTTAAGTAAACATACATTGACAACACCTGCAATGCATCCCCATAAATAACTCAGTTATATATTGAATGAAGTATTTTATCTTTCCTTAGGAACAGCAGATTCACAATAAACAAAGGCTTATCAATGTCCATCAGGAAGAGATAAATAACATGAATGAAGATTGGAACAAGTAAGAAATAAAAGCTTTAGTCAAGGTATAAGCAAGAGGAATTGCTCATGAGCAAGGAGACCAACCCACAATCACATTCTTCTCTGAAACTCGTTTCCATGGTTTTGCAACTTCATCATTGACTTTAGAGCCTACTAAGCTAATAAATAACTGAGCAAAAATAGAAAGCCTGTATTAAAAATGGTTGAGTGTCTTACCTTCATTGTTTTCCAGAACTGCCTTTTCACCCTCCAGTTTGGTTTTACCATATAAATTCAGGGGATTTGGCACATCAGTCTCCTTATATGGAGGGCTTGTTCCATCAAATACATAGTCTGTGCTAATGTAGATCAGAAATGCTCTAACTCCAGCTAGGAAGAAAATGTTTATAGATAACTTATATTAATTCATGCCTTCTAATAGAATCTAACAGAAATCCTAATAGACCCTTAAATCTCCCAAGGATCTCATCTTCCATGCACATTCATTCCTGCTGCTTTGTCTGTTCCCTGATCCTTCACAGAGCTGTGCACACTACTCTTATGGCAAACAGATCAACAGCACACTGATGACAGAAGTGACATTAACACTTGCACTGTTTGTACTGATGTCCCTGTATATGTAGATGCAGGATTTGAACCAGACACCAAATCCATGAGATGATCTCCTTACCTGCCTCCTTTGCTAAGTTTGCAGAAGCAGCCACATTGAGCTGAGAAGCAGCATCTGGTTGACCTTCTACAACATCTGGCCTTCTCTCAGCAGCACAGTGCACTATAACATGAGGCTGGAAATTAAAGACTAATTTTAAACAACCAACATGTCAAGAGATGGCAGTTGCACCCTAACTCTAAGTAATAAAAATTGTTATTTTTAATTCTGGCATTCTGAGGAACACCTTTTCCTTAGTATCTTTTCACAATAAAACCATGGTGTTTCAAGACAAGAAAACATTTGTCATTAATTGTGAAATTATGGTCTTCAGTAACTTCAATCTTGCAGCAGCTTGGAAGTTGTGGGGATTTTTTTTCTTTTTTAACTCTCTATAGTAAAATATTTATTAACATAAGATAGATTTCTCATACACACAAGGGCACTAAAAATTTTTAGGTAAGCTATTTATACGTGGTTGACTTGATTTTTGCAGATTATTAAGATGATATTTACTATTTTATAGAATAGCACCCTGGATCATGTATTTCAGGTTTTATATATTCCTCTTGGCACTCAGACTGAAAAAACAGTGAACACTGCACAATACACAGAGTT
Source organism: Chlorospingus semifuscus (assembly GCA_035048045.1). Lineage (NCBI taxonomy): Eukaryota > Metazoa > Chordata > Aves > Passeriformes > Passerellidae > Chlorospingus > Chlorospingus semifuscus. The sequence continues at coordinate 5,930,264 of JAWWMS010000038.1, forward strand.
ACTGCTGTTGTGTTTAAATACTCCTCCACTTCACCAGAACTGCATAGTGACACATTAATGTGTCAATAACTCAAAAGTATCTTTTCCTTTGCAGTATGCAGCAGGTACAGCTGTGCCTGTGGTGAGCACAGCAAAGGCCAGAGCTGTCTGTACCCACAGAGCAAACCTCTGCTCTGGGTGGGGCAGAGCACACACCTATGTCAGAGCTGTGCCCAAGCACCAGCCCCACTCACAGCCCAGAACTCAGCAGCACTATCAGCTGACTACTGCCTACATAAAGTACCCCTCCCATCCACTTTATACTCCAGAAACTTACCTGAAAATCATGGACGATGTCATGAACTGCAATAGAGTCCAGAAGATTAACATGTTCAAATCTGGGCTGAGCTCTCCTGTATCCACAACCAACTGCGTTCCAATTGTTTTCATTGAATTCTTTAAACACAGCTCTGCCAAGAAGTCCCGTAGCACCGGTGATCAAAACTCGCCTGCTGGGAATGTCAACATCTTCCTAGAGAAATGACAACAGGACAAGTTTTGTTTCTACTGTAATTTTGTACTGTTTTTTCTTTAAAAGTAGGCAAAACTACAGTCAAAGGCTACTGTATTACAAGAAGATTCTCCTGAGTCTTCTGGAGTGCCTCATTCAATACCAACATCTGGGAGGACTGCAGCCAGTCAACTATTTAACCACGTATTCAAAGGTAATGAAAACAAAACTTCTGTGAGAAACTCATTTACTTCTGCAACAATCCAAACCACTAGTGAAGACAGAATTTTAAGTTCATTCAAAAGCTGATAACTGTGCAATCTGAAAGGAGGGAACTAACTTCTTTAGAAAACAGACCCAAAAGATTTAACACACGGGGTCCAAAGCCTACAACAAATAACTCTGGATAGGCTGTGCCTGTTAAAAGGTACAGCAATACAACATAACTTACTGTAGTAATTAAAATATTTATTATCAAATAGAAGAGTAATTAATTGTTATTCAACACAATAGTCTAATAGTAAGTAAAACCAAGATAAGGATCTCTTGTCAATTTTACAAAATGCACTGGAAGCAATTTGACAATTTCAGCTCTCAATCTATACAACAGACTAAAGCTGTACTTCAGCTCCTGCACACTTTGGTACTTGGGACAGCTGCTAGCATCAGCACATGTGAACTTCATACCACCTCTCACTAGAACATCAGGTTTTCAAGACAGCAAACACAAGATCCATGTCTGTTTCTGCAATCTTTATTTTCCTTTAATGCTTTCCTTCTGTATCTACCATGAATAAACCCAAAAACCTCCTGCTAAAAACAAAAATGAAAGCATATCTTTACCATGCCTGTGCAGAAAAAACTTTGTGTGCAGAACCCACAGATCATGGATTTCCTGACCAAAGGACAATTTGTGACAAATTACTACAATTCTGTACACGATAGAATGCTTTCTGCTATGCAATCTCAATAGCCCTGTAATTTCTAAGCATCGTACCAGACTGGTGCTTTTTGACTGCAGCACAGGAAGGCACAGCAATCACTCCCACTCAGTGTCTTTCACCCATAAAGTTACAAAGCTTTTGCTCCATAAGGGCATATGCAGAGGGCACGATGGAAATGCCTACCCAAAACAATTGTTCCAAGTTCCCAGCACAGCGCAGGAATTTTTCTCAACTCTAAACCTCCAGATAAAGGCTGACTTACACCCATTAGTACTAGATGAAAATTAATAATTTACATCTGGACAGTTGCCTGAAAATGACAGCCTACAGCAAGTGACATTTCAAAAAGTTACTTTTATCCTTAAACATTACCTGAGAACACAAGCTGGTTTACCATTTTTAAGGCTACCCAGGCCTCTCTGAACAGCATGAGCAAGAACATGCAACTACTATTTTCTTCTTCTACTCCTCTTAGCAAACTCTGCACAGTGTCACCGGATCTATAATCAGAGTTCCACAGCCAGAGGTGCTCACTAATAAACATCCAACACTTGCTGCAGAACAAAGTCAAAAGGTTCTCTAAAAACATCAAAAGATCACTGAGCATCTTCAGTAAGTAGGAAGTGACCAACCCAAAACCAAGTGTCATTTGCAAAACCTGATGTTTTAGAACCTCATTCATCTCAGTTTGTTTATTTTACATATCATGAAGAGGATGTCACATCAGCAGCACAGCGTGAACTGGACACAAACACAGCTTTCACCAAGCACAGCTTGCATGCTACTGCTGTTGTCTGCAAGACTAATCGATTCCAGCCACTTGTTTCTCAAAGAGCAAGACAAATGACAGATGGTTCTCATATATCCAACACCAACTAATTACCAGTTGGAATATCTTCTTGCCTCAAGTTTTAACATTCTGGTGATAAGAAACCTGAACAGATGAACTCTTTCCCTGTATGCTGCCTTGCTCCTTCACAGGACATCACCTAGCTGCAGCAGCATTTCTGTGGTACTCTAACACTACCAAACAGGCAATTTTGAGGTTTATCATGAACCATCCCATTTACTGTAATCTGATATTAACCAAGAACAACAAAAAGGCATTGTGTTTACAAGTCTCAATTCACCTAAACAAGTCACAGCATTATCAGACTTAAAACCAGCATTTATGAGACACCAGATCACTTTGCAGACACTACCAAGATCTAAAATAACAGGATAATTTATAAAAAGAACAAAACACGATGCATTTCAAGTTGAAGACCAGAAACAAGTACTTTCAGAGTTTTTCTAAAGCTTTTCAAGCTTTACATTTTTATTTAGAAAATAATGATGAACTGAAAACACCAATTTTAAGGAATGGCCCCCAAAACCCAGAAGCCACTGGTGTAAAAGATTCACAACACAATCCGATGGATCGAAGTCACTACAGGGAAGGGAACGTGAGACGGAGCTCTCTCAGCTCTGACATGCCCTGCAGCCACAGAAAGCAAAAGGCAAAGCCTGGGGCTTTCCAAAGGCTCGCAATGACAGGTGAATCGACATTGGCATTGCCAGAAGTTGTTGTGCCGCTCCCTCCACGCCCAGCCCTCATTGCTGCGGCAGCTCACGTTCACCTGTGGCTCACCACGGGCCCCGCCCGGGACAGCGGGCACGGACGCGCCTCCCCGGGGAACGAATGCCCTGTGGAACCACCGCACTCGGGCTCTGTCTCCGAGCCCTTCCCCGCGCCTGGGGCCCGCCGTGAGCGGCGCCGCGACCCCCCAGCGCTGCCGAGCGCCGCGTCCCGCTGGCAATTCCGCGGGGCCGTGCG
>JAWWMS010000038.1:5933888-5949808 GCA_035048045.1 Chlorospingus semifuscus
GCGCTGATTGGCCGGGGCGCGCCGGAGGGGGCGGGGCCAGCACGGGTATTTAAAGGGGCAGGCGCGGCCCCGCGGGACAGGGAGGCCCCACACGGGGCGGGCTCGGCAGCGGCGGGGGCGGAGGGAGACGCGGGCTGTGAGGGTCAGGGGAGCAGTCAGCGACAATGGGGCTGTCAGGGACAGTGGGGCCGGCAGTGCCCGCACCGCCCCGCGGTACAGCCACGGCAACACGCCACGGCCACCCCGAGCACTGCTGGCCTCGGGACAGAAGGGAGAGAGGGGGTTCCGTGCTCCCGGGGCCGCTTTACCTGCAGGGCCGCTCCTCTTCTCGTGTTCATGGTGCTCTAAACAGTAACAAAAGTCACTGCACTGAGCACGTCTGGCGCTGCCTTTGAACACCTGACCACACTTCCCCAAATGAAACTGTCAGCTTTCGATTGTGCATTCTCAGTTGTAAAAAACAAAGTGAAACTTCAGAATTAGACCAAAATACCATATGATCCTGCATATAGCTCTGTCATTTGTTGTGGATGTATATATTCACTATAAATTACTTAATTCCTCGTTTTAGAGTGGAGAAAAGCATTTTCAATTGCCTTAATCCAGAGTTTGATGTAAAAGCAACTGGTAAATTCAGTTACTATGGGTAAATCCCACAGAGAAGGGGGGTTGTTTTTGAGAGAGCAATCCCTGCTTACAGTACTGATCCTGAATGTATCATTACATGCTTACTAGGTGACAGATTTGATTTCCTTTTCAGTACAAAGTTTTGAAGGTAACAGGATACTGTATACAAAGTGTTACTGTACCATTTCTGGCACGCAAAGGCAGAGACTGTACCTGGCAAGAGATTTTTTTTTTTAGCAACAGAACCGAAGATAAGTAGATGCATAAACTATTGGCTAAAACTCACTGTAGCTACTTCACACTTCTAGCTATGCCAATGGGTTTATTTCAACTAGACTAGATTAGTTTTAATTGGTAGTACTCAAGGAAGAAAACCAGAAAAGTCTACCAAAATTTCATCAAATCATACTGAAATTTTACAGAATATTGTAAAATTACCTTTATGACAAACAACTAATGTTTAATGTACAACAAAGTATATGTACATAAAAAAATATGTATATACTCAGCTAGTTTCTGCCTTCATGGAATACAGATGCCCTTTTTACCCCCTGTAACAGGCTATTCACATTTGAGTCCCTTCCATTAACCTCAGAATTCTATTTCAAAACATCAGTAATCCATAACTTGAAATCAAGCAGAAGAAACTACAAACAAATACCAAACTGTTTAGCAGCATGGAGGCAAGAACTCCCAGTACACCTGATGTCACACCATCTCCTCCCAGCACAGCTTGGATGAGCTCCCTGTGCTCTTTTTTTAACAAAAACCATGATAGAGAAATAAAAAGTTGGTCATCTGGGCTCAGAGCAAGAGAAAAATAACCAAAAGCAAACACTGAAATCTCAAGCTACAATCATCAATCAGCCTGTAAAAGATCTTAACATCTTTGTCACCAGATTAAGTTAAATTATATACAGTTTTTGTATCTTCATTATATAAGAGAATCTATTTTTTCCTCAAATATTTATCTCCGGTTCTGTAGTTTTCTACCTATACTTTCAATTTCTTTATTATTGTCACATTCACTTTGTGAAACACTGATTTTAGAATAAGGATAGTATTGTTGTCTAGATCACAGTCACTTAAGCATTATGCATCCCGGGGTGATTAAATGGACCACTCAGTAAATTAACATTTCAGACTCTAATTCAGAGACTACAGCATAATTAAGTCTCCCTCTCTCCTCCCCATGTTTTTCCCTTGATTTTGAAACCAAAATGTGGTAGTAACCTGTTAATGCAAATATTCAGAGCCTTACCTGCTCCATTTCCAGCAGCATTTCAGGCACTGCCAAGGCACAGGGGGAATTAGTAGCCTGGGAAATCATTGCAGCTCAACTGTGCACTTGTCCCTTTGTGTGCTGTGCCTGCAGAGAGCACATGGGCTGGGAGCAGCACTGGCTCTGCTGACCTTTGGAACCACAACACACATCCAAGCCCTGCATCACGTGTGCCTCTGATTCCTGGTAAGCTTTTGGTCTGGTCCCAGTGGTACCATTTAAGCAGCTCAGTATGAGCTTCAATTTTTACCTCACAACAGCCAGCATGAGCAGGCACAGCCATTGTGTGCATGAGATCCATTCAAAGCACTGGCACTGAGTGTTAGACAGTTTGTCTTCTATGGCAAACAGGAGGAGGGCTCTAATTAGGTCAAGCAGGTTGAGAATTCCAGGAGCTCTTCATGTTACATTTCAACTGAGCACAGCCCAGCTCTTGCTACAATGCAGCAAGACATGATCAGAGATTTATGTTAAATCATGGATTTTTCAATTAAAAAAAATCTTCCACAACATGAAAGTAATGGATTCCTGCAGTGAATGCTAATGTCAGTTGAGCTACAAATGTCAAGGTTTCAGTTTTTAATACTTCATTTCATAGTGCAGGAAAGCAAAAAAGCCTCCTAGGCTGAAGTTGACAAAAAAGCCCTCAACTTGCCCTTGATTTCCATCCTTTGCTTCTCTCCTCATTCTGCTCTATGACCTATCAATGTTTTAAAGCTCAAGGATCATCACCCTTGCTGTAAGGCTAGCAGAATTATTTGCTGGAGTTGGTCTTTTCTTCTGTCAGTATAAGCCTGCTCATGTCAGCTGTATCAAACAAGGATGTAGGATCCCTAAAAGCCCAGTCCTGTGGCACCTGCCATTCTTGGCTTCCCTTGGCATACTTGTACCTTCAGTCAAAAAAAAGTACCTTAAATCAGTGTCCCCAATTTTATGTTTTGAGTTTTTGAGTTTGGTGGAACCTTCCATAAATATTCAGACAAATGCCTATTTCCTCTACAATGTTTTTACTCCATTTACACCCTTCAGACAAGAAAACCTTAATTTTTTTCTCCACAAGGAGAGAACTCCAATATAAAATACTTCTAGCAACTTTATCAAAATCTCTCAACACTTCAGCCTGAATACCAAGTGCTCTCTTAATTGAAACACCTGAAACTAATCCTCATCCTCAGTCTTCAAAGGATCAAGTAATCCAGCAAATACAAAAAGATGACATTAACAGAAAACATCTAGCAACTTCTTTCCTTGGACTTAATGTGCATTTTTTGTATAGAATTTCCTAGCAATTATCAAATCTCCTTAAGGCTCAAGATGTCAGCATAAATGCAAATAAACTCTACCAGCTAGGCTTTGGGTACTGCCTCTGCAGCACCTCTGTGGAAGGGAGCTGCACAGACATACAATAACAAAAACAGAGTTCCACCTTTGACCTAAATTCATTATTTGCTTTTGTATTAAGAGAAATCAGAGAATTGCAGGTTCTATGTATTGTACGGTTCAGCTAAATAACTTGCCTAAGACTAGAGAACATGTAGTTTTTGAGGCAAGACTGACATTGGGCTTTGCTTTGAAGACGAGACTAAAAAAAATAACATTAGATGAATCCCACTGTAATGTAATTTTGGGTTTTATAACTGGCTTGCAAAAGAAAAGGACAAATTCTTTAATTTAAAATTTTTATTGCTCTAAAATGTTCCTAATTTTTAATGCAGTTTAACAGATTCTTTCCCCATTGTCAAAGTTCCAGTCTGTACAATGCATGTGAGCTCTGTGGTGTGCTCCCACCCAAGTGAGAGAAGTTGTGTTGTTATTCCCTGTCACCATGGCACTGATCACATACAACAGCTGGCTACAAAGACTTTATGGCAGTTCAAGAGTCCAGTGGACACAGCATTGCTCTTAAGACACTAATCTTAGTCACAGTACACAAACATTCAGATAAATGCAGTCAATTTGACTTGGACCTGAAAATGCTCTTCTGAAGATGAACAGCTGCAACACCTAGTCCCAGGATTTAAGTTCACATATACTGAATATAGATCCTGTAAAATATCAAAATTAAGCGTACAGTCCCATTTCTAATCAGGTTCTATAGTGTGTAGCCACAGAAGTAAAAAGATCTCTTGGCAGTATTGCTGCCATTGGTACCAAAGCAGCTATAAACACCAAAATTAATTTACCATAGAATTGTATACACTGGATAAATGCAAAAAAAAAAATTAAAAACATAAAAATCAAAAAATTAACATAAAATCTGATTTCATTTGTAATCTTAATCTCCAGTGCTTAAAATGCTCTGTTCAAAACCTAACTAAGCAGCCTCAGCATATCCAAAATGTGCAACAGTGAACACTTTTCAGAGTTCACACCTGTAAGGGTGTTACCAGCAGTCAGAAACATGCTGTCACCTGCTGCTTCTCAGTAAAACATCGTTTTCCTAAAAATATATAATTTTAGATCATTTCTCTAGGGCTCCTACTGATTTGTATCAGTAAGCATCCAAGTTCACCTTGAAGAAGCAGTCTGTTGAAGTCTCCTGTAGCACACTAATTTTTGGGTGATTTAATTTCTTGATACCAAGAAAACTTCAAATTTTGTTTTTATTACCTGCAATAGAAAAATGTTAATAAGTTTGAGTTTTTCACCTATTGCTCCCACCACATTAAGTAAATTCTTGTCTCCTGGGAGGCAGAAAGCCCTACACTCTGAACCTTGCAGGCAAGCCAGGATTTCAGACCCTGGAACAGACTCTGTAATTGAACTCTTTCCCCTACCCTGCTTCCCTTAGTGGGCACCCCCATGTTCTCTCCATCTGTTCCTCCACTCCACATTTATCTGAGGACCTTCTGCACTTGTCCTTAACACCTGCAGTGGCGTAAGGTCCTGCCAGGCAGGAGCTAAAGAACCAGGGTGCAAAGGGGTCTGGCTGAGCCACTTGTACCCCATCACCTGTGCAGGAGACATTTCCTGTCACCTCATCAGCAGGAACATGTGAGCTGGTGACAGGAGGAGAACAGTTCTGCTGTCTGACCTGGCACAACACCTATTCCTGCCAGGCTGTAGGGATCTGGGCTGGAAAGTACCCTGGGAGTGCCCCATTGCTGGCAGCCTCCAACATCTGCTGTGGAACCAGAGATGCCATTCACCTCCCTCAGATGCAGCAGACTCTCTCATACCTGCCTTGGTTAAGCTTAAGAGGGACAAAGGTTACATCAATCTCACACTTACCTTCTTTTAGAGGTGTTTTTGGAGGAATGTTTTCCTTGCTATCATGCTGGAAAGCTTTGGAGGGATCAAAGCGCTTGATGCCCTGTACTGCACACAGCTGCTCCTGAAGCTGCCTGTTGGTTTGCTTCTCCTTGGCCAGCAATGCACGCAGCTTGGACACATCCTAGGCAAAACCAGACTTGGAAGTTAGATAAAGAACATGACAAGATTCTGCTTCATCATTTTCTGAGGGAGCCATTTTGCCTAATGCTAAACATAGAGACAATTATTGGTGGCATTAAAACCCAAACATGCAGGTGTAGAGAAACCAGCAGCATGTACAGGTACTGTGTAACACCAAACAGCAGTATGGCAGTCTGAAACTTTCAGTAGATAGTTTATTAAGTCTAGGACCCCAAAAAAAATAAGAAAACCCAACCAAGCTAAGAGTAAAAGTACTTATTTGTACTGCTGATCCCTCTGTAGGTTGTAAATTCAGTCAAAAATAAAACTCTTGGCATTTCTGGAGTCTAGTGGTTTATTGTAATCTGCTTTGTGCAGAGAACTAAAAAACCAAGAAATAAGTAGCTTGCAGGACTCATCCATAAATATTTAGAGTAACAAACAAAGGCATCAAGCACATTAACGTGCAGATTTCTAATTTTTCATTTCACAAACCTGTTTCAGGTGGACATTGTCTTCCTTCAGCTTCATAACATGCTTGATTTTTTGCTTCATGTTCTGGTGGCCAAGTAGTTTAGCATATGCATCACTCAGTTTATTCAGTTGTTCTTGGGCTGCCCCCTGCTCTTCTAGGAGAGCATTCTTCTCTGCTTCAAAAGTATCTAGTTGTTGCTGAAATACATTTGAATATCTTAAAAGCCTTTCAACTAAGCATAGCTTTTTATTGAACTGAAATCTAAGAAAGATTAGTTGGGCAAAGGGAATAGCTGGCTCATTGGATATTAACTTAGGACACCACTGAAGAATCAAATGCCTTAGAAGCATATTTACCTCTCAAGAGTAGAACTTGAGCCAAGTGCAAAAGTCTCATGTCAACAGATACTAACAAACACCTACTTCACAACACACCTGAAAAGGCTTAACTTTGTTATGTAAATCTTCATACAGTTTACGCCAGGTCTGGATCTCTTTGTTTAAGGTAGAGGTCACATCTTCACTTATGGTTTTCCTAAAATGCAAGAAGCAGAGTTTGGTTATATTCTTTGTTAGCTCTCAGCACTTCTTCCCAATAAAACCTGGCTGTGCCATCACATGCAGTTTGACAAAGTCACCTTGATCTTTCTGCTTCAAGTTCTCTTTTCAGATCTTCAGTTTGCTCCTCAAGTTTTTCCTGAAGTTTAGTCATTTGTGCAAGGCAAGACTCTTTTGTTCTCTCTGTTTCTGCTTCTTTTAGTGCAAGCTTGGTCTGGACTTCTGAAAGCATCCTGAAGAAGATAATTTCTTAATGAGCCTTTGATTTTTACTTTTTTTCCGCTACACTAAATCTAAAACCCACAAGTAACCATGGTTGAAAAGCTGTTAGTTGAACTGAATAAAGGTTTGCACAAAAAGTGCCACAAAGAAAACAAAAGTACAGAAGGCAATCAAGTTCAAGATGAACAACATTTTAAGCTTTTTCTATAAGGATGCAAGCAGTCCTTTTCAAGCAAAGATCATGTTGCTCATTTAAGGTTGTTCAAGCCAAACAGCTTTTATCAGGGATGGTTTAGTAGTTAAGTTTTTCATGGAGAGATTTGCTCAAGCAGGAACTAATCAAGACTGTTCAGTGTGGATGTATGCAAGACTTGAAAAACCCTACACCTAAAAGCACTGACCCCTCTTCAGCCCCAGGTGTTTGCTCCATCCCTTCCCTGCCACCTCAGTCAGGAAACAGCTCTTCAGTTTCTCTTTTACCAGCTCTAATGAAAACTAGAAACATTAAGCAGGTGGGAGGAAAGAAAGGACAGTATCTTAACAGCACAGAAGCATAGAGAACATGGATCATGAAATTGCTGTTAGACAGTCAGAAGCACATCCTCAGCTACTGGCCTAACACAACTTCTTGGGTGTTGTTTCTCATCAGCTGCACTGTGATGCCTCATATTAGGCAGAGAGAAGGCCTCAGTTTATATCATCACAGTGCAGCATCTCATGGATGATTAATTGGCATCTGCTTGTGAGCAGAATTTGAGGTGACATCATTCAGACCGGAGTGGCAGAGAGCGAGTTCTGCATTAAGTATTTGCTTGTCATCCCTGGGGATCTCATTTGCAGAGAAGCCACTGTAAGTGATATTTCTGGAACAGACAATATTCCTACATATTTCATTCAAGTATTTTCCTTTTCCTCTATGTTCCACATATAAACAAAAGTCAAAATAACTGATGGGACAGACCACTTTTCTAATGCATATAAACTTAATGAATTTTGTCTATCAGTATTTTCAACCATCTGCACTGGGAAAAGCAAGAAACTTCAGTTTACACAAAATACTGATCTGACCTTTAAGAGTATCACATGAGGTTCCAGTTAGAAAGGCAAGCCTCAGTTTGCATTCTTTAGCTTAAGAAAAAAGTCTGTCTGTGTAGTACCTTGCATATTCTTCATCTGCTTTGTTTTTAGTGTATTCTGCTTCTTGAAGCAACTGCAGATTCTCTTGGCCTGCTTTTTTCAGGCTGGCAACTTCTTCTTGCAAAGAGGAATTCTCCAGTTTCAAACTGCAGATTTCTTCAGCTGATGTTTTCTTGTAGCTGGTATTGCAGTACAAATGAGAAAAACCTTGTTACTTCAGGGAAAATACAGACTGAAATGTTCACACCTTACAAGAGCAATAGAAGCTTGTGCTAGCATGTATAAAGATTTTATAACCTGAAGATGTGGCAGTGTACAGGCACTGATAAAAACAAAGGTAAGAAAGAAACCAACACACAGCTCCGTAAAGCCATAAGCAGTAACACTGTGACAAACTCTGTGATATAGATATTACTATATTCTGTAGGTGTTTTAAAACAAAGGCCCTACTCCCTCTGAAATTTATTTTAAACAGTAAAGCACCTACTGTCTGTAGTTGGCATTTGGAAATATCCCACAGGATCCTTCATGGGTGACACACATACCCAGTAATAACAGTATCAATTTTTATATACTTTCTATACCTGAATATTTTAAGGTACAATAATTGCAGTAACTGTAGGAAACTACTTTCAATTCAGTGCAAACTTTGAGTCTATATAAGTCCTTTTGCCAGATATTTCAGTGCCAAGAACACCATCACTAGTTATACATCTCTTTATGATTCAAGACCACTGAACTCCTCCAACTGGTTACAGTTTGGAAGAAGAAATACCCAACTTTTTGAACTAGATAGTGATACTGTGTCACTATACTAGCCTAGTACTCAAGAAACAAATTCTTAATGCCAGCAAACACCATCACAAAATCCTCTGCTCAAATGCCATGCCAACACTCACATGTAGCACATAAATGAACAGTACATTTTATAGTCATCTTAGAGATAATGTCTGTCCTATACATTAATGAAACTTAAATACCTTTCAAAGTCAGCAGTAATCTTTCCAAGTTCCTGCACTGTATTGCTGTGCTCTTCTTGGATTTTCAATACAGCACTGCTATGCATTGCCTTGATTTGCTCCAACTCTGCATTCTTCCTGAAATAAAAACTCAGCATTGCACTCTGCAGAGAAGCATGTTTGAACACATCACCAATGCTGCCATCAGTTACAGAAATCTTGAAGCAGCAGCAATAAATGAACTGTGACAAACCAGTAACTTCTCACTAAAGCACCATCTTCACAACAGGTGTTACTAAGGATTTCCCCCTCCTCTTATCTTCCAAGCAATCTATAGGATAGACTGAAGACCTAATAGTAAACTTAAACAAGAAACAACTGGCTTGAAAATATTTTTGTCATGCCTTCTCCAGGACAGAAATAGCCAGTACAACATGCACATATCTCATCCAGCACAGCAAAGTCAGAGCAGTACAATACCAGCCTTTCAAGCAAATCCCAACTTGCCTTGTTTTTTTTGTTTTAAATTACAACAAGGTAAAACTGACTCAAGTTACTATTGATACTGACTCAAGTTACTAGTGCTAGTGATTAGATCTCATCACTATCAATAATCAACAATCAGCAGGAAATAACTTCAGATCTGCTCAGGTCTCTAAAACCTGAATTAGGCTCAGAAGCTCTGCTTACACTACTAATTTAACATCTTTCCTTTCAAAGCTTGAATTAGAAAGTTTCTTTCACAAACCCTTTCAATTCTTCTTCCATCTGTGTGAGTTCAAGACCTTGAGATTTGATTTCCTGTTCCAGTCGCTTCACCAACTTTTCAGCTTTCTTTTCCTTCGCATGCAATTTATTCAGCTCCTTCATGGTACCATTCAGCTCTTCTTCCAGAAGATGTCTCTCACTTGTTACTTCATTTTCAAACTCCACTAACTTCTGCTGCATTGATGCAGATGACTCCTGCATGCCAGAATACCACAGATTTTAAAACTACCAGTACTTCCTGAGTAGCCAAGGGTTAATTTGCAGTGTTTAAGTTTCAAATCTATGGGAAGAACCAAAACGCCCATTCCCACCAGGAATGGTTCTTAGTCCTATTAGATAACATAAGCTTCTGCAGGCCAGTACCCACTTTGCCATATTAATGATAACCTAATTGGTGGAATGCACATCTCACATGCAAACAACAATTTTTAGTGCCAGTCCTTGGGATTACAATCTATTTTTAGACTAAATCATAGCCTGTATTTACCTTCTCTTGCTGCAGCTGAGAGATGACCTCCTCATGTTTCTGAAGCAGTTTTTGGTGTTCTTGTTCCACCAAATCAATTTTCTTTTTCAGGTCTTCTATTTCAGCATTCATAATCAGGAACTGTCCTTTGGCCTCAGACACCTCTTTCTCTGCATAGAAAAATTGTCAATATAGCAAATCCCCTTTCTATCTTCAAACAGCTGCAACATATTAATCGTAATTCTTCTATCCTTGTTTTTCCCTTGCGTAACTACCAAAAACACAGAAAGAAAACGCCCCACAAAACAAATCCATACTTACAACCCATCTGGAAACTCCCCAAAATTGGCTCAGTGTAACCACTTTAAAATCATTTTAACAGCAGGAGTGTTTGGACCAAGCAATTGGCATCCACCAGAAGAGCAGAGAAAAGCAACTACATGAGCTCCCCAAAGATTCTTGCACAAGCTAGCACACAGAAGGCAGCTGGTACAGAAAAGTGAGTATATGTCTCAGATTGCAGAGTTGCTAGAGTTGGGAGAGGAGGAGTAAGGAGGTGAAGAAGGATCCTTGCCACATTCCCAACACCTCAGTGAATCTGTGAACAAGCTGCTAGCAGTGAATTCACACAATATTACACTGCTTCTCAGTGAAGAGTAAGGAACAAGAACTTAGTGTTCACCTTTCAGATGAAAGCCACTCCTACAATTTTCATTGTATACTATGCACCCAAGTCACCCTCCAAGGAAACACCAATTCAGACTTAAAAGATGTCAGATGTGTTTTTCCTGTTGTTAAAAACGTGCCTAAAAAGGTGTTTCTAGCTGGAGCTCAGAGATTTGACTTGTCATTTAGAACAAACCAGTCTAAATTGACATTTCAGAAAACACCTATTTGAGGTGCTTTAAGACACTTGAGTGATCCCACATATGGAACAGTATACAAGAACTCACCTTTCTCTTGTTGAAGCAATTGACACCTCTCATTAAGTTCTTTCATCAGTTTACATGACTCTTCCTCTTTTGCTTTAAGGGTATTCCTCAGGATCTCAATATCTTGGTCTTTCTTACTCAGTGTCTCCTCCATCTGGGCAACTTCTAGTTTGTATTTCTCTGCTGTTTCTGCAACACTACTGTAGAAGAAAATTCAGGCACTTGTTACCACTAAATTTTGTTTGTAAGCTTACACATCAACACAAAGGGAAGTGCTTAGGACTGTTGGTTTTCAAGAGGAAAACTGCCTTCTTGACAATCACTTGTTTTTACCTGAGCTCTGTAACATATTCCAAGAGTTTTTCAGTGTCAGACTTCTCTTCAACTTTCTCTCTCTCAGTAGCAGACCTAAAACCAGACAGTTTTTATGACAGATACATTTAAACAAATCCAGAGTTAAGCAGTAACACATACTTTTCATCTTTTAGTTTAGCTGAAAAATTGATATTGGCTCTAAGAGGTGATTCTACCCTCTTTTCATCCTTGTTCCAGATGGTCTTCTCATTGTAGTAATGATGCTGTGCCACAAGCAATTTGCCACAAACACAATAATGCATTAACATAATGCAGTTTTTCAGCAAATCAGCACCTCCTCCCTTTGTGAGCTGCACTACCTGCATTATTACCTTTGTGTATTTTCACAGCCAAGTTTGTGCTGCAGTGCCAATTGTGCCAACCTGACATTGAACATGGCTGGAAGTTCATCCCAGGTCACTGTCCTCAGCAACAGGCTGCACATTAGAGCACTGTTCCTGTGCAGCACATGACATGGTTTGGGCAGAACAGCAAGTGCTGAGTTAGAACCCACTCTATCTACCTAGAGCTGCTGAAACCAAGAGACTCTGCAGTTGCCTTTCTTCAGAGCACATGTCTGCTTCAAAGCAGCTCTGAAGGCACCACAATGGCTCTTCAGAGCACTTCTCTGGAGAACATGAGTGTGTTCATCAAATTCAAGCCAAATGCCTGCTGAATTAGGATTTCAGTTCCTGCTCTAATGCTTTTCTATTCTTATAGAATAAGAATATTCTTATTGTTTATTCCTGACTTAGTAGTCTAAAGGGCCAGAAATATCCCATCTATACAAATGTCCTCCTCCAACCTGAACTACAATTCTTTTCTAACAACCTATGTCTTCCCTCCCCAACCCATACCCAAGAAAGCTCCACCCATACCACACTGGAAGACAACGGCTTGACATGATACAGTTTGTCTTTTGAAAACTGGCTAGATACACTAGAGAAACAATGTTTCTAATGGCAGCTTTATCAAACCACAGCAGTTGTTCCAAGTTCATTCCATTGTATTTATTCCAAACTGATAATGTCTGCTCCTTCTCAGTAGAGAGACAGCCTTGATTTTGGTTACTACAAAGGACACGCATGGAAATGCAGCCAGGTCATATAATATCATCTAATTATCTTCCTAGCACTTACAATTTTTCTTGTAACTGTGCTACTTTTCCTTTTGAATGCTCTAGATTCCTCTGCACTTCCTGCAGCTTCATTTCCATATTTTCCTGCTTTGCCAGTGCACTCTGAAAAAAACCAAACAAAATACACCATATTAAAATGAGATTTAGTAAATAAAAAAGCATTGTGGGAGACAGTGTTGAAATTAAACAGGAGTGATGATTAAATTTTATGATAGCACCAGCTACTATGCTAAATGTGATTGCAAGTCTCCCTCTGTAAAGATATCAGCCACTTGTTAACAACAACCACCAAGAGCTTCAAGCTATGCTGAGGATCACTGGCTTTATTCCTGAGCTCAGAATTACTGTCCTGTACAAATGGTCATACCTTTTCCTTAGCATCCCTCATGTTTCTGAGCTTCATCAACTCCATGCACAGGCTGCTCATTTTCTTCTGCACACCATCTTCAGACAGCTTGTTAGAAAAAGAAGATAAAAAAGCTAAGTGTAATTCCTTTGCATGAATTGCTGTTCACACAACCCTTTCCAAGTGTTCCCCTCCCACTCTGTGTTTAGACAGGAAGGCACAAGATCCCAAAGCAGACATGCTTTACATCAGAACACCTGCTGATCAGCAAGTAAAGCTTCCTCTTGCACAGGAAGCTCAGTAACAGAAAAAGGCAAAGCAAAGTTGCATTTATTTGTCTGAATACCTTTGACTTTAGTAGCTCATTGCTTCTTGTTAACTCCAGCAGCTGTTTCTTCAGACATGCAACACTTGCTGAAAGAGAGGTTTTCTCCTGAACTGCAGCACTCAGCTTTGCTTCCATCTTTACAAGATCTTCATCCAGAGCATGAAGTTTTTTGTCCTGCTCTCCACGTTCTCTCACTAACGCACGAATCTAAAACATGAGGTATTTTCTTTATTTCCTACTATCATTAGCTTAGCCAAGTAAACCACAGGCATAGGTATCCAAACTGTACTTTCATTCAGAACATGTATCTGCAACTCTCATTCACAGGAAGGAAATAACAGAATTACCACAATTCCCCATTATCACACACCATACAAAAGGAACATTTCAACTGACTTACTTTATGCTTCCAAGCCAGTTTAAAACGTTAAAATTAGAATAGTCTTAGGTTTAATGGGTGACAGAAGCCAACCCTTTTTTGGCTGTGAGACACAAAAAGGCAGAATGCGACATTTGAGACACAAGGCACCAATTACCACACTAAAGTCTATTGATACAGTTTAGAGTGCCTTTTAAGCATTAAAAATATGACAATTAGTGAGCAAAAAATTTCAGCTAGGGATTGCTCAATAAAAAAGAACATTTTTGGGGTAGCCAACAGAGGACCTTGTTCTGCTTTTGAGAAAATTGACAGAATAGTCATTCAGAATCAGCAGGAATTAATGCAATTCCATGAGCTTTGTACACCCATAATATCTCATAATCTTTATTTTGCACAGAGCTGTTTATAAACTACTTGTGCATTGTCTGATGCAAAAGAGGCCAGTTCTATCAGCTGATGTTTTTTATTATTTTAAGGGGGAGGAAACATGACAGAATTTCACTCACACAATGGATTCATACCTCCTTCTCCAGTGCCTTCTGTTTCTTCTTCTCTTTCATAAGGAGAACATCTTTTTTAGTCTTCACAATCCCATTAGCCGGCTTCAGAAGAGAGATGTGTTAGAAATCTCTATCTTCATAGTAGGTGAACACAATTAAATACACGAATTTGCAGAATTTCATCCTACATCATCAATACTCATGAATCTAATTAGCATGTCAAGGCTATGATTTTTCAGCCTGTTAAGCTATTAATCTTGAAATCCATATGCTTACATTCAGAACCTGTACATGCAGTACCCTGTTCCTTTCACCACCAGGTTTCCACTCTGCCTTGCCCAGCCCCTGAGAGCAGGAACACCATCTCCTTAAAAAGGAAGCCTTAAAACCATAATTACATGGTGAACAAGAAGAAAAAAAATCGCAAAAGTGTAGCACCAAATAGAACAAGCTGCTCTGTAGTACCAAGTTAATTATCACATGTTTCCCAAGGAAGCAGCAATTTCATTTTTCCTGCTTAGGTCTTAAGGAGCACAGATAAAAAAACACATTCCACAGTTCAGTTGGGTAGATTAATGACAGTTGTATGGAGAAGCTGCATTGTTTAAGCAGTCAGAGATTTAGCTGGGATTTAACAGAGCTACAGACACCACAGCAGAGCCTTACTGTTATTCCAAGAGATGTGAGTCTCCTTGCAGTTACTGGGGTAGGTGCACTCTTCTCACTGCTCAGGTTGGTCTCACCTGCAGAAGGAAGTAGAAGGGAATGGTGAAGGAAGAGGGAGTGCATACACACAGTGAGGCAAATGCAACAAAACTATTGTTTACAAAAGACAACATTCCACCTGTTTGTTAGGCTATAAATTCACAACTTAATACCAGCTACTTTTTTGTTGCAATCAGCCAGTTCAATATTGCTCATCTGGGTACTTGACAAAGTTTAGAGAGACTACCAGATGACAGCTTTGATATTTCCACTTCTGCCAAAATTCCCTGCCATGATCCAGATCCATAATGTCAGTTTTCAACTAAGGGATGCTTTAGATATTAAATAGGCATGAAAATATCTCTAAACCCTAGGTTAATAAGTAGTTTATTAGACCTCCCGACCCCCACCCCCAGTTAGCATAAGTCACATATAAAGCTATTTTTGGTAGACTCCAATACATGTTTTTACAGCTGCTCCTTTGAGCTGGAAGGCAGGCAGTGAGTCTCTGCAACAGAAACCAATTTCTGAGCAGCAGAGCAGTAACAGCACTAAAAATTCCAGCATCTCAAGATATCTTATCGTTGTATTCCGTGCAATTTTTACTTACTCTTCTGTTTCCTAACCCCTTGGCATGCTTCAGAGGACAGCAAACTTCCCACTCCACCTGATGGCTTAACGTTATGGGATCCTTGCAGGGGAGTACGTGCTAAAAATGAGATTTTCAGAACGATGAAGGCAAATGACAGGGTTTTCAGCTTCCATGAGACTGATAACACATCTATGGCAAATCTACAGCCAAAACCTCATTGTGAGAGACTCGTACATCAGCAAAAGCTCTGGCTAGCACTGCCTCAGCCGCGACAAGCTCTGCATGCTCCTCTTACAGCGCTGTACTACAGAGCCAAAGGCCAGCAAGGCTTAGCACCGCTTTAGCTGCTATGGACATTATACACGTTCACGGCTGTATTCGGCAGCCAGGGCTAGGCACGAAGTCGACACCTTCTGCCTTAGAAGGGGACCCCTGTGAGAACGCAGAGAGCCCTGGGGCACCGCGCTACGGGCTGCTCCTCACAGGAAAGGACACCCTGAGGCCGGTCCGGGCCCTCTGTCCCGCCGAAGGTCTCCCCGCTCCCCCCGTGCCCTCTCCTCACGTACCGGCGCTGCCATCGCGGTGCAGGGGGCGGCGGAGCGGCGCGAGAGCGGAGGCCATGACGGCACTGGGACCCCGCGGCCCGGCGTTCAAAGGGGCCAACGGCCGCGGCGTGCGCTGACCAGCCAATCAGCTGCCGCCGCCCCGCCCGCCTCGGCCAATCGGAGCCCCCGGCGTGGGGCACGCGCGCTGCGGG
>JAWWMS010000038.1:5962624-6000501 GCA_035048045.1 Chlorospingus semifuscus
TCGCCATTGAGGGAGCGGCCCGGTGTGTCCCGGCCGCTGGGTGATCGGCCTGGCCTAGCCATTGAGGGACCGGCCCGGTGTGTCCCGGCCGCTGAGGGATCGGCCTGGCCCAGCCATTGAGGGACCGGCCCGGTGTGTCCCGGCCGCTGAAGGATCGGCCTGGCCCGGCCATTGAGGGACCGGCCCGGTGTGTCCCGGCCGCTGAGGGATCGGCCTGGCCCGGCCATTGAGGGACCGGCCCGGTGTGGCTCGGCCATCAGGTGACCGGCCCGGCCACTGAGGGACCGACCCGACCCGGCCCGGCCCGGCCCAGCCCGGCCCGACCGCTCTGATAATCCCGCTCGTTGGGGCGCTTGGAGCTCCCCGAGCGTGCACCCAGCCCTGGTGTTAACTTAGAGTTAAAACTCTTAGGTTTTAACTTTTGTATTTTTCAGGTTCTGTGCGGCTTTAGTGTGTAGTTCTGAGCTTCATTTTCAGTGTTGGTAAGCTTTCTTCACAGAGTAGGGAGACAAAACAATTCTTTCTCTAGCTTGGCACCAAGGATGGCCACCAAGATTTCGGGCCCAAGAGCATGGACAACAGCGTGGCCAAACAACGTGGACTGAAGAGAAAAAAACAAGAAGGAAGGGACTTCATAACCTAAAGCTGTAATGGCACAATTAATTCCAATATGCAAATGGACCAGAACTTATAAAAGTGAGAGATCTTGTGACCAGTCATCCATATTTTTGTGGCCACTTTGGTTCATCTTGGGTGTAGTCCTGGCTGGGCTCTAGCACTGCCCAAGGTGGATCCATTGAGGCCTTTTAATAAATACCTGCTTTACTCTTTAAGTCTGTCTAGCCTCTGTTCTAGGTCAGCCTTGATAAGGCATCAGTACAAATGGATAAATGGCTTCTCAGACCTGGGATGGCTCCTGGCTGGGTTCCAGGCCAGGGCAGATGCTGTGCCCCAGGGCTGAAGGCTGGAGGGGTTCCGTGCTTTACTGCTCCCACCTCCTGCATGGCTGAAACCTCTCCAGTACAAGGCATTAAAGGGTTCATGTCTTTAACGCTTTCCAGCCCCTCTGACAATATATGCATCAAAAGTGATATTCATACTACTTTCTCCTATTGTACTTACTGTGGATTTATTGTGGGTTTGTTTAATTCTTCCTATCACCTGTGGAAATTAATTAAAATTTGTTTTATTGGAAGAACCTTTCTACTTCAGAATAACTTCCAGCAGGCGGGACTGGAAGGAAATATAGTTAGAGATGCAGAAGTTTTTAAGAAAAATGTGTTTTTCATAGCAAAAGCTTGGATTTCTGGAAGGCTCAGTGGAAGTCAGAATGAGGGAGTCCTTGGGTGTGA
Organism: Chlorospingus semifuscus; assembly: GCA_035048045.1. Lineage (NCBI taxonomy): Eukaryota > Metazoa > Chordata > Aves > Passeriformes > Passerellidae > Chlorospingus > Chlorospingus semifuscus. The sequence goes on from JAWWMS010000038.1 coordinate 5,963,977, forward strand.
AGGTGAAATGACCAAATACCGTACCTGTGCCTCTTTCCCCTCCAAAACACTTAAAAGAAATCTATGTTTCTACTTGCTGTCCATTTCCCTTCCTTCCTCTGACCTTTGCAAACCACTGAGATGCACTGAGAGAATGCATCTAAAAGGCACTGGTTTGACCTCCATTATAATGCCCTTGATTTGCATGTCTATTGGACAAGAAAAAGTAATTTGTTAAAAAAATGAGAATTGAAGCATCAATCCCAGGTCTCATGCCACAGCCCATCTGAGAGAAAATGAATTTTTGGTGCTACGAAGTCTAAACTGTAAATCAATCTGTTGCTATTGGATGACATTCCCATATAATTGCCCATGAAAGCAAACTCAAGTACTTCAAGTATTCACAGATGCAGCACATCAGAAATAAAGATTACAGCAAATCAGATGTCATGAATATGGATATTTATGTTGCCAGTAAATAGTCTGAGTTATCTAAATTAAAATTCAAAATTATATATTGCAAAGGAAGTGTTCTTTTTTTTTTTTTTAAGAGTTGGAAAACATTTGCAGTATTCTTCCTGTCATTACTATGCACATAATAATCATGTGAAGCAAATGATACTTCTTTTCATGCTGCTTGTTTTAAATAGCTTTTATTTCTCAAACTGCTCTTAAAAATAGACTAAGGGAGTGCTGTAAAAAGCAGTGGGCCATGGATCTGGTTTGAAGCCACTGACAGCAGGCAAAATCATCAACACTGCTTTTTGTTCTTTCAGTAAGGATTCTGGAATGAGGTGATGGCATGGAAAAGCAGTTCATGTTGATTAAATATAACATATAAGTTATGATTCTAAAATTTGGGCTTAGGCATTTGGCAAACAGAAGCCCAAAACACCTTTGTGGGGCTACTGTAGCCACTTGGGCAGCAGCTTGAGAAGTGTCTTGCTGTGAGTTGCCAGACTTCTCACTGGAGTGGCTGCAGCGAGTGCTCATACTCCATCTGCTCTGCAGGCTGCTGTGTGTGGATGGAAGGTGCTTCAAGAGAGGGCAGGGATGAGATGGAGGATTCAGACTGGATAGCAAAAATGATACATCTTCTCTCCTAGATGTCTGTTCTGCCTCTTGGTTGGTTGTCATGCCTGAGACAAGGACACACACATTTCTTGTGGATTGGTCTGGTAGCTGAGGGCACCCGTTGCTCCCAGTGCCTGTGCCAAGCTGAGGAGTGCTGGGAGTGCTGCAGGGCTGGGTGGTGAGCCTGCCACAGAAGCAGAGTGGATAGTGGCAGGAGTGGTATCTTCACTCTATTCTGCTTAACCCATGTCAGATGTCTTTCAGAAATTTGTTTGTTTAATCCTCACTGCCACAGTCAGCACGTGCAGGGCGTAAATATGTGCACTGGCTCACCTGAGATTTCCACCTGTTATAGATGAGTAATGACATGGTTGGCTCTCACAGCTGAGGGGTGAACATTATATGTATGTTAAGGGAAGTTTTGTAAATGTATAGTAATGTTACTGTGATATGTCCTCCCCCTTACATTGTTATCATGGGATGGCCTTGGTGGTTGGGGCGTTTGGGGAGGGTTGGCTCTCTACTGTAGTAACACCTGACCCCAAATCAAGGTGTAAGAAAGTGATCTCCACCACTGGACAGCAAGGAAGAAGTCGGCTGACAAGACTTTAGGAGGGACTAGAGGTATAACAGGCAGAGCATCTGCTTTGAAGACAAGCACATGGTGAAGAGTAGCAGGGGCTCCCAGTGCTGTAATTTTTCCGTATTTAGTCCTTTTGTTGTATTTTTTTGTTAAGATTTAATAAATCTTTGAAATATTAAAAATGAGCAGTCATTTCTCACACACCCATGCTCCTTGCCCAAGGATCCAGGAGCCTCAGTAAGTTCAGGGTCCAGGAAGGACTGTGGCTGGCCTGATCTCCTGCTTGGCCAGACATGTCCCCATGTTGACATGGTGTTTCTGTTAACACCATTCAGGAAAATTTGCTGTTTCACACTCCTTTCCCCCAGCCCTTGTTAAGAGCATCAGCAAGCATTATGAATATGACTGGAGTGTAGTTAGCTGCCCTACAAGAAGAGGGTGTGGATGGAGTATGAAATCATGGATCTGCAGTGTAAACTTAAAATCTTAGAGCAGTCCTGTACTTCATGGTTGCATCTTCTCCCCCGATAATTTTCAGCCAGGTATTTTCTCCCACTTTGAGAAGATTCAGGAGTGCTTTTATTAGGAAGAGTCATGTCAGCTGGATTTGGAACAAAGAGTAATTTGTTGAACAGACAGGGAAAGCTGAGACTGGGCACTTGTGGTGATTAATAGGCCTGCAAAAGTGTGTGTGTTTTTGTTAATCCCCCTGGGAGGAGCAGCCTGGGGAAAGTGTCAGCTCCCTTCGGAGAGAACTGTTAGAAATACTTGAGTCATTACAAGACAGTACAAAGTCATGCTTCATGTTTCAATATTTTAATTTTTTTTGCTTATGGACTGAATGTTTCCAATGGTTGTGTGGGTGCTGCACATTTGCTTTAGGCTTACTGATAATGGGCTCATTGTTCCTGACTGCTCTGGAATAACAGTTGGTGAGCCCTCTAAGCTGAGACTTGGCAAGATGGAAATACACTGTTTGTCTTTTTTTGTTAAGAAAAAAAAATAGGAAGTCAATCACTTGCACTTGGAAGCTTTTATTTCTTTTTTAGAAAGTCAACTTTTCAATAAATCCCAAAGGAATGCACCTTGAAACACTAATTGAGGGCTCAGAAGCCCTCAATGGTTGAAAACAGTTTGCTAAAAGCAGTACCAGGAGTCTTTGGCACTGTGCTTGGCTGAAGAGCCCAAAGAGATGGCATGGGCAAGTAATTTTTGTTTGATGGATCACATAGGAGTTGGAGATAAGCAAAAATACACAGAAAAGATGGTTGGGGGGAAAAAAAGTAGCTTGAATACGATATCCTGCCACAATCTCCAAAAGCAGGGTGACACCTGGTCATGGGAATTTGCCTCAGCTGGGTTTGTGTCTTTTTAAAGAATAAATATTTTGTCCTGTTATCTGTGTTTTATTTTCAAGAAAAGAGATTCTGCTAATTCCTAATGTGATTTACCAAATTACTTAAGTAGTTCAGGTAGTAATTTAAACAATCAAGAGTTAAAAATCTTTTTCTAAACCATAGGTTTTCAGTACAGCAGTCTCCACTCAGTCAGGATCCATGTTGTTGTACCAACCCTGTGGTTAGAGCTCATCTCAGAATATGGAGTATCAGGATATTTCAGTTCATGTGCAGAACTACATTCTTCTTTTTAAAAGCTGTATCAGAAGAAAAATGGACTGGTGTTCAGGAAGGCAGAGCTGTGATTAAAGGACAGGCTGCTTCCCTGATGGCCCCTTTTGGTTTTAGTGGAGATCTTCAGATAACCTAATGAAGTGAATTTTCTTCTTGCAGGGAGAAACCATAGCAACCTGCCACTTTAGAATGCAGGGTATATAATCTATCTGTCCTTCAGATAGTATTTTGCAGTCCAGAAATAGTCATAGTCTCCTAATGTGTGAATGTAAAATGTCAGACAAATGTAGCTGGAGTGACAGTGTTGTCTCTGAGGGAAACATGAGCCCTGTTGTGCTGCTTGTCTGGTGCTGCACATTTGAAAAGCAGGTCCCAGAGGAGGGTGAAGAAAGTCTATTTTTTAGTTTTTAATATATGGGTGAGAGAGGTGCTGTGAAATTTGGTAATTGAAAGAGACGCTGCAGTCCCCTCAGTGCTGCTCTCACCTTGCCTCTGATCTGTACGTGCCTCTGCTATTTTTATAGTTTTCTTAAACTACGGTATATAGAGTTCCAAGTTTTTAGTCAGTGGTCTCTGATACCACTTTGTGGAGGCTCAAACAGTGCTGGGAGTACTCAGTAATCCTGTAGTGAGACCAAGTGCCCTGCAACCTGTTCACAGCTGGCCAAAGCTGTTTGCTGAAAACACGGAACGCATTCCTTCTTGCTTAAATAAAGAAATGCTTGTGAGCAGCCTCACTGACTTCTGCTTGTGTCACCCTCCCACTACAAGATCTGAAACAGCTGAGACAAGTAATTTCTGCAGAAACCAGCACTGATTACTGAACAGTTAAAATTCAGCTTGTGAGCCTCAGAATTTGCTGCCAGTTTTAGGGACTGGGCTACCAGTCTGAGAAGGGATGACTTAGCTTTTTTTTTGTGGAAAGGGCTAAATGAGTAGTGCATTGAAGGCATAAATAGGCAAATATTTAATGATACTGCTATGGATTTATTTAGATTAAACAGCTAACTAAATATTTTCCTTAAAAATATTATTATGACCCCAGCTTCTGGAGGGAGTGTTTAAAAATCAACTTAAATGGCACAGAATGCTCTTTATGAATGTATGTTTTGTGGAATAGAGGCATTTCAAATAGTTTTTTGCTATTAATCAAATGTTAACAGCCAAAATTATTGTTTAAAATGCTATTTCAATAGGGCTGTGATTTACTTAAGAGGAGAGCAAAATAATGTTGGTTTGTTAGCTGGGCTTTTTCTTTTTCTGTGTCATAGTGGATCAAGGCTGTGTGAGTGCTTCTGCTCCTTTAAACTGATCTGGTTCCTTATTGTTTGTGACACATTGATTGGTTTAAATTATGGTTGATCAAATTTTTCTTGTCATGACTCCATTTCCTTGCCTTTTTTGGAAATCAGACCTGTTCAATAGCAGTTCTTGTCCTTCTGCCCCCTTTATGTTGGTTTTTCATCCCCCCTTGGGTAGTTATGCCTTTTCGAATAACGGTGGAGAATGTTTAAGCTATTCCCATTGTCACTATTTTTGTTGTTACCTCTTTCTATTTGATCTGAATCCCAGTTGTTTTCAGCTTTTGATTTGTTTGCACTGCATATTTGGTGTTTGCATTTGTATGTAGATGGATTCAGCACTGAAATCACTTGTTACCACTCGTGTGGAAGCAAATGCTGTGAGTTTCTTGGTTTGGTGATTTGATTTGTTTGTTTGCCCAGGTGTAGTAGCAGGTTTTTCTCCTTGTCTTGCTAGGGGATCTAAAAGGAATCCCTTCGTTGAGAGAGGACACTTAAACTTGAAGGAAAATGTAAATGACAGTATGTATTCTCAGATCTGTAGTACTAAAACTAATGATACAAACAATCATGTGGAAAATTAAAATCTCTCCGGGTAGAATGGGAGATTCGGCCTTCTCCCAGATGAGGGCAGTGGTGGCTCACAGATAGCACAGTCCCTGCTCATGTTTCATGTAACACTCATTACAGACTGTGAGATTTGCTGTATTTATATTAGGAGTTTCAGCGAATGTGTTGTGGAATTACTTTTATAAATTCAGGGCTGAGAAATACGAGAAAAGAATGTGAAGGGAGATATTTTTATATAGAGAACTTTCAACTTAACCTCCCCCTAGAAGGATTTTTGAATTTTGAAGAAAATCAGGACAACTTGCTGAAGAGAATAAGATGCACTCACTTGACAAATAGAGTTTGCAAATCTATATCTGAAGTGTTCTAGATTTTCAAATCATCAAGTTTACAATAATGAAGAGTAATTTTTTTCTGAAGGATTGTTTTCCATACACAGTGTTTCATTTTACCATTTAGCTCAATACCCAGCAAATCTATTTACATGCACTTAAATCTTGTACTTTTAATTGCTACATCCTCGTGTGGCTGCTTTGCAGCAGCAGTTATGGAAGTTTTAGATAAGTAATTTCTCCTCTATTTGCCTTAACAAAAGACCCATCATGCTTTTTTTAATTGGCTTTCAGTATTGAGTAATATTAAGGGATTTGCAAGAGAACAATGTATTGTTGTAGGTGTTTTGATGGATGTTGTATTTTGAAGTGTGACTTCTCTACCAATTGAGGATTTTTTATATGGCATCTAGTGAAATGGGTTTTGGGGCAGTTAATGTAGCAATGAAGATAAGCTTGTAACTAGACAGATAGCTTGCTGAGGTGGCAGAAGAACTGGATTGAATGAGAGAATTAATTATGTAATTGGGTATTATGGTTTTGAGAATCTGCTGATATTATGTCCAGTCTGCTTTTGTTTGTTCTCTGTGTCTGCCCAGCTTTACATGAGCTTGTGCTCCAGTGGTTCTGGAATCTCTGCAGTCACAAGCCAATAATGGTGCAGAACAGTGAGCTGAGGTCTCTGCAGAAGACTTGGCAGATTATTAAATGAAAGAGTAATTCCTTACAAGAACAACTGCTGCTGGCTGATGAAGGGTGGGATGTTTGTACTTATGTGCCTGCTAACACCACTGCTCATGATGAGAGTTTCCTGAAGGCTTCACTAGAGCAATGTGAAAGATGGATATCTAATCCCTGGTTGGTGAAAAGTGGCAGAGTCACTGGCTTTGAGGTGACAGGGAGCACATCCACACTTCAGTTCTGAGTGTTAACTGCTAGGCAAAGCTTTTAAGCTGAAGATCAAGTATATTAGCTTTGCTTGCAAATAATTTTAACTATAATTTAAGAAATTTATCCAGCTAAATTTTTTTTTGTTGCATTTATCTTCTAGTGTGCCAGTGGAGTCTGTACCAGACAATAATTCTTCCTGCTTTCTATGCCTGGTAAGCAATGGCGTGGATGGGCCTTGGAGGTGGGAATCTAAACTCAACCTGTATAAATCATAATCATGTTTTCAAAGTATGTAGGCAGCAAACTTCTGATGAGATGAGGAAGATGTTGGAGGAGTAGGTCTGTATGCAGTCCAAGGGGTAACTGCAGGCTAAATGTGCTGTGCTGTGTGGCTGCTGCCTTCTCAACGTGCAAAAGGAGCAATGGCACTTTCCAACTGAACTTGCACTTTTGTGCAGGAATTGTTTGTAGTACAAATACACCTTGTGTGCTGAGTGGTGCCATTTTGGCACCTGCATGTCTTCAGGCACTCTGCAGATGTTCTCTTTGTAAGGAATGTGAGGTTAAAGCATCCTTGCTGGTCACTTTCTGTGCCTCAAGTAGTGGGGTCCAACAGGGACTGGTTCCTTCCTTTGAGGCCACTGGTATGTGCATGGTCAGAACAGAGTGGTCAGTGACAGGAGTTTGGGAATCTCTTCTTAGAAAATGGACAGGGAAAACACCCCTCTTGTGTTCTGCTGAGCTTTTGGCTGCCTGGAGAACCTGTGCTTCATTAAGCACACAGCTGTAAATTGTCTAGCTGCCTGAAACAAAACCAATACTGATTAGTTAAATATTTATGGACTCCTGGCTGGGTGTTTATTATGTTGTAACATAGTATGGTTTTCAGGTAAAAGCTGTGAAATAAAATTGATTCTGATCTTTGCTTGGGAAACCCTTCCCTAGGAGGCATTTACAGACCTGCTGGCTGCTGATCTGAATCTAGCACGAGCCTAGGTCTGAGGAACTGCAGAAGCATGGAGAATTATGGTAACACTGTGTTTGCAAACCTTCTATTTCACATTTATCACAAGGTTTGTGAATATGTGCATTGGCCAGGAAGCCTAGTGCTGTCTCCATGTCACTGGATGTTTGTGGGAGGGAAATCTGCATTTTGGAGCTTTGGCAGGTTGTGTGCTGAGGTCTCAGAGACAAGGGGCAATGCTCTTTATTTCATTTTGGGTACTCTTCATTACCTTTTGGAAGCACAGTTTGCAAAATAAAAGGCTGTTTGTCAAAATGTCTGCTTTGAATAAAGCGAGTTTTTCCATAAGGTTAAATTTTCCATGTTGTTATCTATCTTGACAAAATTGCTGTTGCTTCTATCAGTTTCTTAGGTGTCACTTCTCCCTTTTTGATTTGTTCCTTGCTTCCTGTAAATGAGCTTGTACATTATGCATCTAGAAACTATTTTTCTGGTATTCCTCTACAGAATAACTTAAAACATGCAGCAATCAATGCTGCTCAGAAAAACTGTCATATTTGTGTTCCCAGACTTGTTGGAAGGTTAAAGCCCTGTAGCTGACTCAAAGGTGATACCATTCTCTCTAATGGATTGCATAGAAAATCAATAAGAAAGAACTATTGTTTGAAGATGTTATTACAAGCTAATGTCAGATATAAAAATATATATCAATAAGATTGTTTTGGCTGGTGACACAAGAATGTGTGGTTTATGCAGTTACTCTGTATGCAGTTTCATTTTTCTTTCAGGGTAATGAGCATCTTTACACTTCAGTGTTTCATACCTTTCTTTTTCTTACATCTGATTTGATTTAATTGTAACGTGGAACTTTTTTCAGACTGACAGAGGAAGACCTATAAAGGCTGTCTTCATAATCATTGCTGTGAGATAAAGACCTGCAGCATTTCAGATGTTTGTTTTTCTTCCTTTCAATGCTCACTTATTGTGTGTCTCAGTTCCTCCTGAGGAAAATAATTTAAGGAAGATATGAATTACCAATTACTGCTTTGTTTATCCCAGTAGATAAACAGAAAATGTGTTTCTTGCTTGTCCTGTAAAAAAAAGTATGGTTTCGTTAGAAAGTATTTTAGAACTTCAAGCAGAAATCAAAGGACTGTTAACAGCTACCTCCATAAACTTGGCATTAGCAACTAATGTCTTGATTTACTTAAGAAAAGAATAAGTTGAAAAACTGGCTAATAGAAATAATCTGAGTGTTTTTAATGTGAGCTACAAACAATATAACCTGTAATTTCTAAGGTCCTATGGTGCTAAACTTCTCTGTCCTCTGGCAGGACTAGATAGTCAGGATGGTGTAACATCAGTTGCTTTTGTCTCTTGTAGTCCAATATTTCTATTCAATCTTTTGCCTACATTTGTGATTTCCAGTGCTTGCTGTGCTGATAAATCTTGTTGGACCTGTTTGCCTGAGTCAAGAGCTGCTGTGCATTACAGGGAAGGCCCATCCTGCTGCTGGGAATGTGGAAGGCATTTCTGCCCTGCTAAAAATTTTCAACTCTACCTTTTTATTTCCTTTCACCCTGAGCTTTGCCCAAAATCTGCATTGCTGATTCTCTGCCAAGCAGCAGCATGTCCAAATGCTAACAGCACAATTTGTAACCACACCGTAGATGATGAAGAATTTACTGAAGGAAACCATTTTGGGCATTTATATTCAGTTCTTCCCTGGGTATAGAAAGTTATGAGCACACTAGGATCCAGGTAGGAGCTATGATGCTGATGTCTACAGTCCCATCCTTCTTATAGTACCTGAAGTCATCACTGCACCAGGCATTGACCAGACATAATGCAAGAGCTCCCAGCTTTAATAGCTGATGACGAGTCAGAGCTTATCTATGAGTGAAGGGGAAATGGCAGCTTTTTTGGTGAATCCCTAAATCCTCATTCAATATATTTCATCAGAATCATGCTTTGCTTCTCTTTCTTTTTTTTTTAATCACTCTTGTGTGGAAGATCTCTGAGACAGCACTGAAAGCCAGTCGGTTTCATAAAGTGCTCCAGGGATGTTCTAAGCTCCAGCTCATCACAGCATTTACTTTGTAATTGTAAAAGCTATTCCTGATGGGCAAGAAAAAAGGGTTTAGAAAGGAAGATAGAGATTTTATTTATTATATTTAAAAATACAAGTCTTTGAACAGAGAACTACTGAACTGTTGAGAAAAATCTCAAGTATTTTCTCCATGTGATAGAAATTGCTTATTTACAACTAGCAGTTGTTGGGAGCTACTTTTCCCTAGTAGGTCTGGAGAACTGAACATAAGGCCTGTATGTCTTCCCAGGCCTTAAAAATTGTGGTTTGAGTCTGTGAGGTGGTTAAATGTAGGCACAGAGTTTGTGGTGATTGGGAGTGGGGCTGGCTCAGCCTCATCCCTAATTGTCTACAGCTGTGTGCTCAGGTGAATGATATTGGAGATAACGAGCCATGGAGTGCCCAGGGGCACTGACCAATCCCACAGGGAGCAGAGGGCACACACGTGCAGGGCATCAACAGGAGGGGATAAAAGGCTGGGCTGAGGAGCACTAAAGGGCACATGCCTCCAGTCTTGTCGTGTGGTGTGGTGTTATTCTGTGTTTTGTGACCATCTCAAGTTCTACACTTAAGAAACAGGAAAGAAATTATTTTTATAATACCTACTGTTTCTAGATGGCCTCCTCCATGCCTTTGTCTAACTTCTCAAGTACTAAAAATAGTATTTTAGGGATAAAAATGATGTACTGTTCAATGTGTTGTGGATAGATGCAAACAAAATATTGCAGAAGTATGTTTTAAGTACCTAAGTGACTTGTGCTTTAATGGAAACAAGAATTTCAGTGGAGGACAGGCAGCTTTGGCTGGAGAACAAAATGTAAGTTCTGGCTTAATTCTATCTGTTAACCAGGGGAAGAAAGAAGTTTTACTGCAAGTCATGAAGAACTGCATTGGCTTTTAAGGTATGTTGAAATTCCCATCTCTTCATTCACGATGTTTCAGTTTATAGAATGCTTTGGTTTATAGTTTGAAGTTTGCTGAATGCTTCTCTTTATAGAGAAGAATTTTACTGGATGTGTATTTATTTCTGAAACCTTCTGCAAGTCTGCAGCCTGTGCTTAGTCTTCTTGACTGATTTGTTGGCGTTCTCTGTCACCATCCTTCTCAGGGCTGTCTTTCTTGTTAAAGTAGTTCTATGCTTTTGTGAGTCCTGTGAGGTGATGATGTGACCAGAATTGTTTTGCATGCAGAGGACTTGCTCTCCCAGATGTGTTGCTGAGCATTCACCACGACAGCTGAGGTGAACACACATCCAGCATGTCTGAAACTTAGCCCTGAGGCCCAATCAACCTTTGCTGAAACCCGTGGAGAGGCTGGCAGCAGTGGGAGCTGGACTGAGGACAAAAAGTCTTTTGAGGCTAAAGTCAGAGTGGGAATGTAATGAAATACTGGGTCCCTGCCCAGCTCCAGAGCTGGCTCATCTGTGCTCTGTGCCTCTGTTGCTTGGCTTTGTTTCTGTGAACAATCATTTTAGCTCTCTGAAATGTAACATTTTGAAAGCTTCTTCTGGCACAAGCTCTGTAAGTGTGTGAGTGGCCATGTTTTGTTTGTGTCTTTTTGATGCTGTTTTCTGGGGAAAATGATAAAGCTCAAGTGTGCTGTTTCTTGGTTGGAATATTGTGGGCTCTGTAGGATTTTTCCTGAGACACAGAAGCAGACAGGCCCTTGCTCTAGAGTAAGTGAACATAAAATCACAAAGGCACTGTTTTGCCCTTGTTCCCTTCAGTTATTCCGAGTTTCTCTTTAATGTGCTGCTGAACACAGTGTGTCTGAGCCAGGACTTCTGCTCAGGGTTCAAAAGGATGATTACAGGAGATGAACCTAAGGGACTTCTCAATACTCTTGGGCAAACCCTGGAGTGGCTGGACAATACTGTTACATCTCCTTTAAATGCAAGGAGCAGGGCAATGGTTTCTGATGCTGCAGCAAACATTGCAGTGTAACTTTGAGAGCTTCTCATATGGAACACAGCTCTTGTTCCACACCCCACACGCTGAGTTCAATGGGACCCCAATCACTTGCAGGCACAAGGGTTTGTTGTTTGGGGTTTTTTTATTTGTTTTATGCTTTGTTTGCATGAGTCAGTGTTTCACTACAGTCTGGACACTTCCACAGCCCCAAACCATCAAAGATTTATAACTTAGAATCACAAATGAAGCTGCTGTTTGACAAGTGTGAACGGATGGTGTATTTTTATTCTTGCTGCTTATTTAGTGATGTTCAAACTCCTAAATCTGTTTGTTGACAGTTTTGTCAGCTATCAAAAAGAAATCTTGCTTTTTGTCTATAAACTCAACAAGTGCTGGGCTCTTGTTTCTCACTCTTTCATGTGAACATGCTTAATGCTCAAATGTGTGGCTGAATTGAAGCAACTGTGTGGAAGGTGTGTTAGTCTTGAACTGCCTGAGGGAACCAGGGGTGTTCTTACTGAAGCTCTATGGAAGAGAAGTAGAACAAAATAATCTGCCTCTGTGAGACTAAATGCTTAACTGGTGAATGAGAGCTGGTTAAGATATTTTTGACAAAATGCTTTTCTTATAATAGGCTAATTTCAACAGAAAGTTTGTTTTGAAAAGGTTGACATGTTGCTTCTGGTCAGAACTTGGAGGATGAGCCCCAGACATCACCAGCTCATATTCCTTACTCTTGTACTTCTAGTTATGAAGAACTTGGCCTGAAGCCTTGGCAATTTAGGCATTTCTGAAGTAGAGATGGAAAGCCCTGATGCATCCCTTGTTTAAATCCCCGATGAACCAGAGGAATGCACTAATAGTGTGTCCTTCTAGAGCTTCAGAACCAAATTCCATTACTGCTTTTGGAAGGTCTCATCTTCAATAATATCTGTTTAGCCAGTCTATGCTGGCTAAAAACAGATGCAAAAACCTGTACCCCTTGATCACTGTATTGTGTGAATATCAAGAGATGCTAAACATTCCTACCTTGTGTAATGTGAGTTTCTAGTGATGGATCCTTCCCTGGAGTACCAGAGGAATTCTGGGAGATGTGTTGTCACTGCTTTGTTCTTTTTTTTTTTTTCTCTCTTTCTGATAAGCTTCTTGATTACCAGAAGCAAACATTTATAAGAATTAGTGCTGCTTTAAAGCATGAAACCCCATTTATGTAAGTGTGGTTGTGTATCCCAACTAGATGAGGTTTTCCCCAACAGTAAAAGTGTTCCTCGTGCATTCCTCTTTGTTGGGCTTGCTTCTGGTTGTTGTGGAATTCAATGACCTTAGGGATAGTTTGCAAAATAAATGCTGTTTGTTCAGAAGCTTATCTAATGCTTGCTAAATGGCTCTGTAGTCCTCTTAAAGGTGCTTGAATTACTTGTTCTGCTTTGTTCAGCATTTTGCACAGTTAGGAATCTGAGTAAAGCTATTAGAGGAAATTGCCATACAAATGGCAAAGTCACTGAGATGAGAGAGGGTAACAAAGAGTAGTGGAATGTGGATGGGGGAAGCATGAAAATAATATTTGTAGTATACAGTGGCAGTGCAGCTCAACTGAGATAGAATAAGTGTTTATGTGGGCTGAACGTAATGAAGTCAAATATCCTGATTTAAGTGGTGTTCATGATGTAACCATAGGTTGATGAAATTCTGTTTTGAGGTTGCAGTGGTCTGTAAAATATGCATGTAACTCCTGAACTGACCATCATGAGTCCTTGCACTGTAAAGTCTCTATTTGTCTGTAGCATTTCTTGATTATGTAGTAGGTCTTATGTTTCATACATTTCATGCAGTATTTTGAACTCTCCCCCAGTTAATCTAATCAATATCCTTCCAATCTACAGAAAAAGGAGGTTTTAGTGTGCTGGCTTCCTCTGTTTGACATTGGAGTCATTAATAAATTAGACCTGTGTTTCAGATACTCTATAGTAAGACAAGGAAATGATTTTAAGCGTTCCAACAGTTTCTGCTTAAAAATCAGAATACGATGCCAAGTGGCATCTTGTGGCATTTGCTGCCAAATATCATTTTGCCTCACAGAATTTGAATCCAATCAAGTGGTGTGAAAGCAAAATTAAAAATCGGCCTACTGCTGTTACTTAGAAGCTTTCAAGTGCACTTGGAGAACTGAGATAGATGGAAACCTTTACTGAAATATCAAATTAAAAATAGGGATTATCTCACTAATTTAAAATCAGCTATCTGCAGCAGGGTTTCCTGTTCCATGGAGGACTTTCAAACTTCACTTCTTATGGCTTCTGGTGAAGTTTTTGCACTTGGGATTCTGAAAAATGGAAGTGATTGTAGAATAGTCTTCCATGTTTATAAATATAGCAATACAAATTGGAGAACTGGGTACAATTTCAACTTGTTTTCTGCCTTTACAAATCCAGATGAAAAGATTAAATGCCTTTAGAAATACTATGTAGATACTCTAAAACCTCCCCTAATTAACTTGCAGTTGGTAATGACAAATACTGGTGTATATACATAAAAATGATTCTATACCTAATGGTATCACAGTCCAATAAAATCCTTTGTGTGGGAACTAAAGTAGTTCTGTAAGGTAGAGATATCCATGAACTGGTGAATCTGACTGAGGCTACCCTGGCACGTCTCCACCTGGACATCCAAGTGAGACTTTGGTGTGTAACTCTGTGAGCAGTGGCCATTGCTGTCACATTGTGCAGAAAAGAACAATGTCTTAGCTTCATGCAGGAGTTGGTGAGTTTAACAGTTAAGTGTGTGCCAGAGGGGTTGCAGAATTTGCCTTTGGGGCTGGGCAGACGGGGGGAAATGCCAGTGAGTTTCCTGTGAAATGAGTTTTCTTCTGCTGCATGGGAAGCACAGCCCTTGATGCTTGATCTGTTTTTTCAGTGCTGCTGATGGATGGAGGTATCAGACCTCAGTGCTGAAAGCAGAGGAACTCTTAACAAAACCAAAAATGATGTTCAGTTCATGCTAGGAAAATGTTCTATTTCCCAGGACAGAATTCCTTACAGAAGGGAGATTACCACTATATTAGTTTCATAGTTTTTTTTTCAAGAGTCAGAGTTATTAGAAGGCATGAGAATTTTTAAACTGAGCTACTTCATTGACTAGCTGTGCATGCTAGGAAAAAAAAAGAGGGAAATTAAAGAGCTTGCAATTTGTTCCTAGATAGTTACATGAACTCAATATGTGCTATGTGGGTAAAGCATGAGGACCTTCTTCTGTGTTGTGAAAAGGTGTGCATGGGATGGCTTTCTGCAAGCTAAAACATCCTTTGGAAGTTCACCTTCCTGTGCCATATTCTATTTTTGTTCAGTAGTCCTTGAACTGGAACTCCTTAGTGTCTTTCCCAATGAAGAGCCAGATGATAACCCCAGGGGAGATGGGGCATTGCAGGAACCTCACACCTCATCCTGCACATGGCACTTGTTCCATGAGTATGTTTGGATGTAAGTCCCTCCCTTTTGTCTTGCCTCTCTCCCCACCATGGCTTTCAAGCCTGAACAGTCTTGAAATACACCCAAGTGTGACTAAAGCTCAGATCACAAGGGAGCAGCCATTAAATAAAAAGCCAGTGTTAGAATTGGGTATATCTGTACATCTCCTAACACTGCACAGTCCAAAAGCATCTTTCTGCATTATGTAAAATTGATTAAATGCTTAGTCCACCTGTCTCCCATGTTTCTTCTTTCAGTATTTCTATTTTTGCTCTTGATTCTCTTGTGCAAATCTGTGTTTTATCAAAATGCCTTCAACTTTGTCCATTGGTGAACCAGTATTAGAAATAACCTTTAGGAAAAAGAAAAAATAGTCATTACATACAAGTAATTTAGAAAATAGCTTCTAATCTTGGTTAACTGGACTACATTCAAAAACTACATTATTCAAAAGCAAATACAAAATTTTGATGCAGGCAAAAGGGATTGCTGCAACATTTGGGGTAAACATGACAACTTCTTAACAGGAAATGTAGAGTTTCTTTGGCTTTTGCTTGACATGTAAATGTGAAGTGGATATATCACATGTGAATGGGTTTGCAGTGTGGTGACTGGCTGGGTTCTAATTTATTTTCAGATTTATGTGCTAGTTTCTTTCATTAATACTGGGTTTTCCTTTTGACTTGTAAGGCTACTTCTTTTACTTGTTAGCGTCTATTCCCAGAAGAGCCCTGTTATGTGCTGAGTAGAGCAGCAAGAGGATGCAGATCAAATGCCCTTTGAAAATGAGCATTTCGGTTTTTTATTTCTTTTTTTTTTTGGATAGTGTAATTAAATCTCAGGCAGAGTTTCATTTCCTGCCCATACCATATAGCAATATTAAGTGTTTTCATGCTCTGCCACGTTTTTTTTATTATTATTATTTTTCTATTTACGATCGTTCTTTAGAAAACATTTTATCTTTATAAGAACAGCCTATCAAGCACAAAAGCCAACAGACTTCCCAGTATCACACTGTGTGTACAGGAGTTCATCTTGCTGCTGCCCCTGCTGCATTCCACACTGCTCTGATGGTGGAAAATGAGCCTTTCTTAATGGTCATGTTTGACTGACAAAAGCAGAGGGGGCAGCAGTGGCTCATCAGAAAATGACACAATCAGAACCGAGTGAACAGACTCACAAGAGGTGCCAGAGCTTTTTCTTTTTGGGAGAAATATGCTGAGCACCAGCACCTCTGATCAGCATTTGCATTCCCTGTGCATTGCAGAGACTCTTTAAAATGCCATTTGCATTGATGATGGTATAATTGACATGGCTCCCTAAGGAGCTGTGAGGATTGTAGGAAGCTTAAATCTCAGGAAAAGTCATCTGTTCTTGGGACTCTTTTATAGTCTGACATCTCATTGCTGACAGGTTTTGCTTTGTTGTATGTTATCATTCTATTAATAAAGAGCCATCAGTATTATGGCTCTTCTCAAGTTCCCAGCAGTATTTTTGTTAAATCTAATTGAACATTAACTTGGTAATTAGCATTACCACTTCATTCTATTGGATAATTGACTGCATATTTCTCTCTTGAATGGCTTTTCTGGAAGATATAGTGAAATAAACTTTTATAATGAAATTATTAACTTATATAAGGTTTCATTATTTCAGCAGTAAAAGTAGTAGGATAGGCAGTAGAAATTCTGTGTTTGGTTCCCAGAGCTCCAAAGGCTAGGGATAATGCAAGTAAAAAATCAATGACTAATAACTACAGAAGTAAGAAACTTAAAATGTTAAAGGGATTTGGGAATGAAGACATGATTTGTGTGTCCACATGTTAAATATATTAGTGAAAATATCTTGGTAATGAAAATGGTATCAGAAAGAGTAGGAGAGGTGCTGTCTAAATCTGTGGCATGTAAGTGTGATTGCTTGTCTTTGGAAACAAAAGCTTTCATTTGAATTCAGTAGAAGATAGTGGAAGAAGTTCTGATTTGATACTTAAGTGCAAATTTGCTGTAATTTCACTGAAGGCTTAACTTAAACCTGCACTAAACCACCACCAAAAATTACCTTACATTTAGTTAGTCTATATTCTTTTAACCTATAATTCAGGTGAAGCCCCTTGCTCTCAAAGGAGGTACTGTGTGTTAACTTAAGCTCCTTCAGATGGACATTGGACATATTTGTAATTTTAGGTACTCCAAAGAGAAATTGCAGTGGTGAACAATTTTGAGTGCTTATTTTATGCAAAGGTTGAAATGCAGTTCCTGAGCAGCGAAGGATTGCAACTTGAATTTCAGCTTTTTGTATGGGTAAAAGAGGTTTGAAAACTGTTAGTAATTATGTTTAGCAAGCATTTATCTTAAGTGTGTTGAAGACACAAACCAACTACATTACACATCAAATTATGGAAGGGAGAAGGGGAGGAAGATCTCTAAGTGATTTTTTTTTTTTTGGTGCAAGTTTTCTCATGGATTTTGTCCTGAATTCCCAGTTTTTTATGCTAATTATGTCATTAATTAATTATTGAAGGTTTAGAAGTGCCTGTACAGAGTAGAGACTGACAAAGGATTTCCTTTTTTGAATCTGTAAATGAGGAAGTAGGAAGATAACATTAATGTGTTGAAAGAAAAGTGGAAAAATTTGGAGTAGCTCGTGTTAAGGGAGATACAGTTTATCACACAAAAGCCTTGACAAGGTCACTCTCATAGGGTTTTCTTCTTTTTGGGGAATCAAAAGAAACACACCAGTGCCTTTTTACAGGTCGAATACTGACTGATGCACCATTGGAAAAGAAGATGGAGGCTGGAGGTGTAACATGAACAGTTCAGGCACTGCACAAAGGTTGTCTGACACATGGCCAAGGGAAGGACAAAGTCAGGCTCCCACACTGTTATTTCCCCTTTCCTTCTCTCTCACTGTGTTCGCACTGTACCCTTATTTGTCTGAAAATTAATTTCATGTGTCATCTACCAATGAGTGCAAGACATCTACAGAAACACAGTGAAGTGTATGAAATGATTTCATATTGGTGCTTCAAATCTAGGTAGTTCTTTCTTCATTTAAATACTTTTGAATCAATTTATGTTATCACAGGTTAAAAGAGATACTCAAGAATGGGGAGCTTGATTCTGTTTATTTGTACTTTTGGAAAACATACTGAATGCTTAAGAGTATTAAAAAAGATGCCTTTCTGTAATTTTTCATCTTCAAACTTCTGGATTACACAATAAATGTGAATGATCACAGAGACCTGTGGCATGTTGCCTCTTGCCATTTTTCAAGTAACTGCTGCTATTTGCAATTGTAGTTCTCTTTTTGCATCTTGCCCTACATTTTCAAGGAGCTGGTGCTGAAGAGAATGACCCTCAGACTGTTTGTTATTTATCACAAAACATTTACCAATGGTGGCATCTTTGTAACTTGATCGAAGTGTAGCTCTGGTAATTTCATTTCCCTTGCCTCAGGTGTCTGTCTAATTGCCTGGAATTATATTTTTCATGTCTCCCCTTATTGCCTGTTCAGCAGTGGCTGTGTGGCACCCCAGCTGAAGAATGGGATGCAGGGGGATGAAGTGTTCCTGATGTTTCTCCCAACAATCTGAAAGATTATTAGTACCTCTAGGAATTTTCAAAATCCATGTTCTGTCAATGCCTAAGAAATTATTATTCGAAGCTTAGCTTTCTTCAAGAGGTGTGGGGTAGGAAATTCAGTCATCACTGGTGTATCCTAAGGACAGAAATTTGCTTTCCAATTTACATTGTAGCTTATTATTACTGCTGTATTTTCAGTACTCCTGCATGCTAGTATAGAAGGAAAAAAATAAACTCCTTTTTCCTATCTTTATGCCACATTGGAGAGAAATTTTGGATTTTTTTTCTTTGTATGGACAGATGTTTTTAATTATACCTGACCTTCAGTAGCCTTGTCCTGAGAGCTGCTACAGATTGGTTTTTATCACATCATGAAATTGCTCTCAATTTAAAACCCCACCTGAAGCCAGTCAACCAAAGTACTTTCACTGCTTCCCTGCCATGGCTGTGTTAAAGAGCCTGCATGTCAGGGATTCTGAACCTCTTCTTTATCCAGGACTGATTCTGGTTTTGTCCTTTTTCTCTGGGGAAAAAAGGAAATTCCAAAAATATTATAATGAGTATTTTCAGGCTTGACCTTTGTAGGAGGCTAATGACTCAATTGATGCTTTTAAGGCCAAGGGTATTTTCTGCAGGATGGTACCTACCTGCAAGGTAGGAATTTGGTTTTCTCAAAGAATACTATGGTAAAATATGTTAAAGGTGAGAGGTGTTAAACTCAGAACTGTTTGGTGAGTCCTCTATTGAACTTTGTGTCCTTCTGGGACCACAGGTCCACAAGCACTTGGCAGAAGTTTGGATTGTTTGCTCCAGCCATGAGAATTTTTTATGTTTAATATGTGGTTTATATGCTAACTTGGACAACACTAGAAGATGGAGCTTTCCCTGTTTGCTGGACAAGGAAGAAAAATGACATCTCATTGCTATAAATTAAAAAGAGGTATAAGGCATCCCCATCAAGAATCACAGACATCTTTCTCAATCCAAACTTCATATAAGGAGCAGCAAATGAGAGCTTTTAAATTCCCACCCGTGGTGGATTGTCTAGAGGTGCCATTCAGATATGCCAAAAGAATTCAGCATACACTAAAACCTGTCCCAGGCTGTGCCCTGGTGATGTCTGGGAAGAGTAGCTGCCTTTCACAGAAGTGCAGTTGTCTGCACAGTGTCCTAAAATCAACAGCAGTTGACTGAATGTTTTCTATAAACTCTGGCACCTGGTAGTTATTTCCAGCTCTGCTTCTGTGTCAGGAGTGTTACAGCTGCATGTCAGGAAGCCAAACAAATCTGATATACTGGGAAATGAACATGGTTTAAACTGGGCCTGGGTTTTTCCTTGAAACTTCACTTTGCTTTTCAGCTTGAAAAAACAGAAATTCAGTGAACAGAGTATTACCAAGGCCCTTGGTGAAAATGCAGATGTCTTGATGCTGGAGTACATGTCAATCTAGAGAGAGCTGAGCGTCCTTTGTTGTCAAGTTGCTAATTATTCACAGAAAAGATTAAAGCTGAGCAGGGTTTCCCCAAATGATTTGATATTATACTCTGAATTAAAAATACATTATGTAAAATGCTGATGTGGTAGAAAGGATTTCTGTCAGTACAAGGCTACAAGGTTGTCATGGTATTTAGACTAATAAAATCTAGGACAACAGGTAGAATGGCTGCAAGAAAATACACTGCAGCAAGGCAGCTGATGTCATCCTGTGTCTCACCTGTGCTCTGTTTAGGATGAATGATTTATTGCTGACCATCTCCCCTTCCTTGGAAGGTGTAGTGGACTTTGGTCTCTGATTGTGGGAATTATTTGCTTGTGTGGCCAGGGTCACTTGGCAGCTCTAGCCATGTAGCTGAGGTCAGTTTGACTCATAGCTAGTTAATGTAATTTGGATTTCTCAGCCTGCAGTGCCAGCAAGTATTAATTATGATCAAACTTGACATTATGAGCAAAACTTTTGGTTGAATATAATTTTAGGAAGGCATCTGTGCCTTTTGGGCCTTGTTCCCAATTATGCAGGTTGTCTAGAAGATGTTGCTTTAAGCGTCCTAATAATGTGGCTTTTCATCTGAGTTTTGCATATTACAATTTTCTTTTATACAGAGAAAATTGATGTTTCTTGAAGATGGTGTGTTACTCTGGAAGCAGACATGATGTGAAGTTCTAACCTGTAGGACAATAGCTGCACTGCACTGATGTGATCCCACCCTGAGTACTGTGTGCAAGTGTTGGATGCCTCAGTGCAAAAAGCACATCAGACTCTCACAATGTGTCCAGAGATGGTTTTATGATGGGATATAATGGTTACTTGGTCTCTCTTCTGGGATTTATTAGGAGGCAGGTGTGAAGTTCTTTGATGGCAATACTATTAACCTCAGCTGAGCAGGAGTGTCAATACATTTAATAAAAATGGTTGTGGTCAGAAGCCTTGGAGGTGGAGAAGAAAAGGCAGCTGGCTACCTGTGAGCAAGGGACTTGTCATTTCTTGCTTTGTTTGTTTTCCCCCTCCATGTTCTGCAGTCTGAGATGTAGGGAGCAGTTGGTAATAGGAGCTGAGAGGCCAAGCAAGCCAGTGCTGAGGAAATGAAAGCAATTGTCAAGCAGAGGCAGGTGAGATCCTCTCTTGGGGCTGCCAAGTTCATAAATCTGTTATGCACCCTCTCTGATTAAGGAACACAGGCCTTGCACAGATTTGACATTCATGGGGCTGCTTTACCAGCTGTAACTAACTGCTGTGGCCCTTGATCCTTCCTCATTATTTCCAGCTATGGCTCTTGAGAAAAGGGCAAAGGTCCCTGATATTCTGAAAGAAAGCTAGAAATAGAGCTCTGTGTGTAATATTTTGCTTCCTTCCTGGTAAAAGGAGAAAAGTAGATGAAATAAATTTATTCCTTATGCGTGATTATGTAAGACAGTTTTAACAAAAATACTTGGGAATTATCTAGGGTAAAAGGAGGGCCATGCTTTTGTCCAAGTATTAACTATTACCCAGTCTGTGTCTCAGCCTGTGCTCCTGTTATTCCTGGGTATTTTGATGTGTTTTTCTGATAAACACTGGGAAATTCAAGATCTGTTGAAGTTGCTGTGGTGGTTAAACATGAACCACATATGATGTGGTTGACTGGAGCTGTTAGCTCTCCTCGATGGGTAAAGGGGAGCTATCCCCCGCAGGATAGCTGCTGGGGAGGCTGTGCTGGGAACCCAGAGCTGGGGCACACCCCAGGTTCTGGGCTTGTCTTTAGGTATTCACAAACAATCTGGGCCATGTGCTCCATTTGGGCTTAGAATCATCATATTCACGATGGCTACAGGGAAACCTGGTCCCAGGTAATGCTTGAGAATAAGCAAAGGTATTTCAGTCCAATCTGTTCAGGAACTCTTGCGTACTTTGCCCTCTTTACTGGAGAACAAAGTACTAATGTTTGCTTCTCCTCTCAAGATGTTCCTTGCTATTGACAACTCACAGCATTTAGAAGGAGGAAGTTGTTCAAGGCACAGAGATTGCAGTCCAGGTCTCCCATTTTTTTTCTCCTTTTCAGTCAAAAAAACCCCACATTTCTTCCCTCTTACAATTTTCTCAATCACTCTGAGCATAATATTACCTTGCTATACTTGCTATAAAAAAAAAAAGTTTTTATTTTGAGAGCTCAAACGAAGTATCATGACTTTTCTAGTTTCAGGGCTCTGTGCTGTCACTTGTTTTGTCCATCTGCTGCTGTGGCTGTGGGATGGGTTTTCTGCCCATCTGTGACTTCATTCCATTATCTGTGTGCCTGGCTCTGATCAGGCTTGTCTCCTATTAATGTGTTGTGAATCCATTTGCTATTCCTAGTAGCAATCACTTGATTCTTCTCTTTCCACCTTATTTCTGCTTGGTGCCTTTGATTAGTGTTTGTCCTTTCTGCTTCACTGTGGATGGTGGCTGGGGAAGAACAGGAATAAATCATCACTCATACAGAATAAACACCAATGGTTTATATGCTGACACAGAGCCCACTTCAGGTGACTTCTTGCCAATCTGGTTTCACTCTTGACACCGACACTGCTCAGTTAATGTTTTTTTCTTTTAGAAAGTCTCCTACTCTGCTGCTGCGAATCTTTTCACCCCTGCTTTTTAAAAGAAATCTTCCCTGCTTTTATTTCTAGAAAAAACTGTAAAGACTGAAAAGGGCTCAGAGTCACCACTTATTTCAGCTGAAGGTTTGAGTGCTCAGGAAGGCCTGTCTTGTTCCTGTCCATGGTAGTATTTATTTATCTGTTTGAAAATAAGCAAGCTATAGTATAAGTGAATGTGGAATGGGAGTCAGAGAGTCTTCACTGAGCTTTTCACCACTTTCTAACAAGCCACTAACAGGCAGGCCAGCATATCCAGGAAAAATGCCCCAGTTCTAAGGTTACTAAATGAAACCAGGGCCATTTTTCCCCCTCTCCAAATCTAGAATTGCATCTCTATCCATCCTTGAAGTGACTTAATTTAAACTAGTTAAAGTGTTACACTGATGTACACTTGATTTGCTTTGTTTTCTTAAAATCATGTTATCATCCTATTGGCCATCTTACTCATATATCACTGATTTCTGGTACTTGATTTATTGTTGAGCAAAAAAAAATATTTTGGTGTTCCAGGTAAACTACTGAAATCCCTAATGGATGGTTAGAAGTTGAAAAAGCAGTGGAAAAGGAAATAGAAAATATACTCAATTACATGTCTATGTCCCATATTTCTTGATTTCAGAAGATTTGCCTTCTATGGATTGTGAAGAGTTCCTTATGAAGATGCTTTCATTTACTAGCCAAGCTTCTGGACTTTTAATGAGGTAGCCAGGAGTAAGTTTTGTGGCTTAATTGACTTCTCTTTATAAAGCATAGAAATACAGAAAATAGAGTTCTCCAGAAAGTCACAGTACTGTTGTAAATCCAGAAGCACCAGCTGTTGGTATGGTTTTGCTGCAGGCTGAGTTTGAAATTGCTTGATGCATTAGCAGTGTACTTGCTTACCCTTACAGGGTTTTGGATCATGTTAAATGTAGTTAGTTTAGTTTTGAAAATCTTATATTTGTGGTGCTTGGTTTGTAGAGGGTATTGGTATCCCTGTAGCATTTGTTTTTCTTGAGCTTCAGTGTATGCTCTGAGCCATGACTTAATGTAGCTCTTGTCTTAAGGATTAGATTTGCTGCTGTGAAGGGCTTTTCCTCCAGCTTGCTTGGTCCCTGAAGCAGAAAAGTGTTCAGCATTTAACTATTCCTTGTGTTTGAGGTGTGTAGAATTGCCATTTTGACTCCTACATGCCTCCTACCAAGCAATCACTTCCCAATTTTTTTTACAGCATCTTACAGAGAAAAGTGTAATGATAAAAGGATTTTTCCAAATCTGTGTCCATTCAAAGTAACCAGAGCCATATATGAAGCAAATCTCTAGTGTGTTTTCCCCCTTCCTGCTTAGGTGGAATTGGTATTCCCTGTGTGTGCACTGGTATATAGGCTTTTGTCTGCAGAAGCAGGCACGCTGATGGTTTTTGTAAAAATCATTTCAGTGTTAGTCCAAGATAAAGCTAGTAATAAAAACCTCTTTTCCTTCTGAAAGTCAGTGTGGACCAAGTCAATTTTATTATTATCTTGTCTGCCATGTGTGAGAGTCCTGGTGGATATGTTCTCAGCTTCTACTTTATTACCAAAATATGAACAGGGAAAGTAAAATTATATAAAAAAATAAAAGGTAAGAGCATATCACAATCTCCAGGAGCTATAAGAAAATGATAAGAAATGGAGCATGAATATGTAGAAGAATTTTATCATGTCTATTTTATCTCTCTGTGCCACAGCACAGAGCCCTTAACTTTTCCTCCACTTGAGAACAGTAAATTAATGTTCTGATCGGAGCATTGAGAAGGAAAAGAGGGAGAAAATGGAGTGAATTTTCATGGAAAATAAAACCTGTTTTGTACTTTTTTCTCTTTAGATCCGAGCTGCTCTTTGCCATTTTCCTGGCCCCCGAGCCCTGCAGGTGGCAATCTTGTTCTGTCTGCAAGATGCGATTCCAGCCGCTCCCTTCTGGCTGGGAGCCTGCGGGTTAAGGGCGAGAGAGAGGGCATGGCAGCAGAGGAGAAGAGAATTTTATTTTTTTTTTTCCGCTTCTTTTCTTCAGCTTTTAAGTCTTGCATCCCTCAATATTTCCTCAGCACTCGTGAATCCCCAGGACTCAGCGCAGCAATTAGCTGGCCAGGAGCTGCTGGCTGGGCTGGGGAGGCAGAGCTGCAGCAGGGATGCTCTCCCTGCCCCAGCACCCAAACCTCCCTCCTGCAGCTTTTCAGGGCTCCAGTGGGATCACTAAAGGAGTCTCAGCTTTGTTTTGCCTTGTGCAGCATGACCCCGATGTTCTCTAAGTTCACAGCTGCCTTTAACTTGTGTCCAATGGAAATTGTTCCATGGAAGGATGACTCAGGAGGATGTGGTCCAGTCCAGTTCTAGGGTTTGGGGATTATTCATCTTTAACCTTTATCAGCAGGACCTAGAAGAGTGAAGGTCTGAAATTTAGAATATGCTTTGGAAAATGTAATAATTTTCTGGATGAAGATAAGAAAAGGGAAAAAAAATCTTTCAGTGATCAGTTTGAAGAGAAACAGGGCTAACCTGACATTTTAACACTGTATTTGCAAGTAGTTTCCTGCCTATGTTCTTTTACAGTAAAATTGACTTTGCTGGATTTCATGTACTACTGAAATTATATAAGTGATTATCTCTCTCTCTATATATATAACTATATATCTATCTTAGGGTTACATGAGGATTAAAATCTTAGCAGCTATGACTGGATGTAAGAGTTCCCTGACTCTAAAATTTCATATCCCTGGATAGTCTTTTTTTCCCCCAGTCTGTTTTGGGGGGGGTGAGGAGTCTGGACAGACCCCCAAAATCTCTCTTAGACTCAGCTCTGCAAATAAATATTTAGTTGGTGTTGCATATTTCAGCAGAACACTCAATACACCAGGGAAATCTGGGAGAGGAAACCTGTGACTGGGAACTGCAGAGCAATAACTCTGAGTTCAGTAGAGGGAATCAATTTATGTGGTTGCAGGAAAGTGAGTGAATTCAGAGCTCAGAATAAGGGATAGCAGTCCTGTCTGGATGTAAATCATGCAGCAAAAGATCATCATCCTCGCTTTCATATCAGTATATCACTTGAATTTCAAAACCTGAAGGGAGTAAGCATGGGCCTGACTTAATTTTGAGATAAAATGGGGATGCAGTTTTGGAATGAAATGAGGATCTAATCATCTGGCCACTTGCACCCTTAATCTGCAGCTGGTCTGGGCATGCAAAGGGAATCTGATGGACCGAGCCTGCAGTGAGTTAAGCCAGTTGGATTTTAGTGTGGTTACAGGTCCACTTTCCCTGCAGTGCATCTGGCCCTAAGGTGAGCTGGCTTTACTGGTCCAGGCCACCTTTGTTTTTCCTCACTAGTGATTAGCTTTCAGTGGGATCCTGGAGCTGTTTGTTTCCGAGTCACACAAGTCTCACCTCCCTTGAGAAGGCAGAGTGGGTTTGTGGAGTGGGCTGTTAGGACAACACACCTTAGGCTTTGTTCTGTGCATCAGAGCAACACAAGTGATAACCTGTGGTCACTTTCATCTAAACCTACAGATAACCCCTTGAATGAGAGTGAGGAGAGAAGTGATGCAGTAACAAAGATCTGCAGTGTAGTGAACTCCAGAGGGGTTCTGGTGCACTGGGAGGAAGGAAAGAAAGCTGCATGATGCAGTGTTTTTATTGTTTAGCATCTCCCTCAGGCTGACATTATTCATTCCTATGTTGTTTTTTTTCCTTGACTAGCCACAGATTCAGATCTAACCCCAGTCTGGCCTTTAGTGAAAGTTAAATGGCAGCTCTCCACAAGAAGAGAAATCAGACCTGCTTTTAAAGCTCCATGGGAGCTGGAGGCAGGAGGCTTTTCTTACCCTAAGGTGGACACAAGTGCTGCTGACTAAAAGGTTTTTTGGAAGCTATGCAAGGAATTATCCCAATGCACAGCTCAATTGAAGGGAAAAAGATCTAACGAGCCTGAGTGGGTAATTTTTCATTAAAGTGTTAGTGAAGCTTGACATTCTTAATCTTGTTCTTCTTCCACAACAGAAATCTGCTTCCAGCATAAGCTATGTTCTAGAGGAGGGCTCAACAGGCAGGCCCAAATAAACCTGTCAAAGAAACTTGTTTTTCTAGAAGACCTCCTCAATCACTGTGTATGGATTTGGTTTTCCCTTCATAGGAAATGAGCAAAAGAAAAGGTCAGGCTTTACTTTGAGTGCTACAGCAGGCAGTTTGTTCTATGCTGAGCAACTTAAAGCTGAAACAGTTCTTAAGTGAGTTCTTCCTAATGGCTGTTCTTTACTAAATAGGTTTTCTTTTTATTTTTCTTTCTTATGAAATGTTTCTCTCTTTTAAAAAGATACTCCCTATAGGAATGTTTCCACCAGAAAAAATGGATTACTTCTTTACTTGATTCTGTCAGTTGATATCTTTGATGAAAACAGAGTTCTGCCTTGTTACTGAATAAACACAGAGAAAAATTTACATTTTAGTGGCTGGATTAGTGCTACCTCTGCCACTCTGGGGCTGGAATGTCTTGCAAAGCACAAATGGAGCAGCCTTCACACAGATCTCTGAGAAGGGACTATGTTATACCTTTTAGACTGGGAAACTTCATTGCCCCTCTGTGTTTGTAGTCCAAGTGCATCCATGCCCAGCATTGAAATGGAATTTTAAGCTTCTCCTACAGTCATGCAAAGAATTACACTAAATCTGAGCTAAAGCTAAATTATAGTCTGGATCTAACAAGGGGCAATGGAACTAAGAAAATTGTCCATGAACTGGGAATTAAAATTTCTGGTCTGAGACCTGTATGAAAGTAGTTAACCCCAGTAATTCATGGTGCTTTGCCTTGTTGAGAGACGCTATAGCAGTTTGTTTTCTGACAAAAGGGAGGTTTCTGTGCCTGTGGACTGAAGGGTGTGTCCTGTGTGTGAGTGCTGGCGCAGCCCTGGCCACCTGCAGGCAGCCCTGGCATTGCTCCAGTGCAGGTTCTGCTTCCAGCTGCAGGCTTTGGTTTTTGCTCATTGCCAGTCACCTGTAAACGGAAGGAGTCAAGGTCCAGACAGAAACAGTGCAAACCTTACTGGCCTGGGGAGAGCAGGGTCTGCTCTCAGCCCTTCTGCTTTTAAATAAATCCAGAGCTGTGACAGAAGCCAGTGCCCTTTTTGCTCTGCTCATCCTCTCATGGAGTTGATGGTAACTCCGCTCACCATTGGAAACATGAGTTTTCTGTGGCCACAAAAGTGGCTCAGGATTGAAAGGGCAGCTGGCTTTGGGCTGCTCTGTGAGAGGTCAGAGCAGAGCTGGCAGCTGCTGGGGTGGGCAGAGTGCCTGCTGAGGGAGCTGGAAGAGAGTGTACCCAAAACTCACCTTGCTTCTGTTTGAAGCACCTTTAAAATTTAAGCTGCTATGAAAAAATATGATGGAGGCCTTTTTTTTTTTTTTCCATTTTTTTTTCCACTTAATGCTGCTTGGTAAATTTGTGTGCTTAAATCATAACTTAATGCAATTATATAGCGGCGTTTTCTTTGTAAATTGATGTGTAGGTTTTAAAAAATGTTTTCTGTTTCACTGTGATAACACTGGAGTTCTCATGAAGGTTCATCTGTCTTTTAGTAGGGGGAAAAAAAAGCCGTGTAATCTGGTAAGTGTTGGAATGTGGCTGTAATGACCAGTTAATGAGAACCATTATGGCTCGTTTATGCAATCTATTAGTTCTTATAAAATACTTCCTAAGGGTCTGAGCACTTTAGGTCACAAATGTAAAATGAGAGTACAGGGTTTCTTAATAATTATTGGGAAAATAGTGATTTTAATACAAACTTCTGTCTGATTTTTCAGAGATGCTGTAAAGAAAAGGACTTGTAATGGGTCTTTTTAAGTAGATATGTTTAACTTTCTTTGACCTACTCTGATTTTCATCTTCAGAGACTACTCTGTCTTTTATGTAGAAAATTGTTCTAGCTGCAGCTGGTAGGAAATAAACAATTTACTAAAGTGATTTACTTCATGATTTATCTATACAGATAATATTCCTACAGCTGAACTTTTGGAAGAATTTGCTTTTTCTTTTTTGATAGTTTCTAAATGCTTCAACTATTCCCACTTAGATTGTCAAGTTGTACCTTCTATTTTCCCTGAATTCTAGCAGTCTGCATTTTCTGGGATGTGTGGTTGCTGTTGGGCTTGGTCTGTTTGATGGAAGTGATTAACAATGCTAACAAACATCTTGTGGGATTACTTGGTTTTGTCTTGGTAACGCCTTGACTTAATCTTCATTGTGTTATCATTTCTGTCTTGTGAAGTTGCTGATTGCTTTATGGCATTTAATACCCATTTATTGGCTTTCCAGCAGCCTTTGCAATGCAAAATTCTTCTGTGTTATTCTTTACAAGCAGCTCCTGCAGAATTCTGTGAATGATGTTACCCTGTTGCAGTTCTATTGCTGTGGGTTCAGTTTGCACAACTGTTCACATGTTAAAAGCAACTAAGAAACTTTTTGGAATCTTTGTTGCAGATGTCGATTCTAACTTTGCGCAGCAAAGAAAGCCTCAGGGTGATATTTTTCATTCTGTTTAGCTCCTGTATTGTCACTTTTTCTTTAGATGGCTCCAGGACACTGCAAATGCTGATTGTCTCTTCTTATTCTGCTTCCTGTCCCTAAGTTTTGGCCAGTTGGACAAATAAGACTTTAAGTCCAGTATAACCATCTGAATGCAGCCTTAACTTGCGAACTCTATAATTTGCTTGCCTGAAGTATTTTTAAGTTTGGATTGAAGTTCAGCTCATGTCTCAGTGACTCAAGGAAGGGAAAAAAAGGAGACTGAAGGAAAGGAGGTTAGGCTTGCGGCCAAGCTTTTTTTAGGACTTGAAGAACTTTTACCTCGTGTGTTCTGTGTGACTCTGGGCAACTTCCTGGACTCAAGCTCTGAGTTCACTTAAAAGTACATGCTGAGGTTAACAAAATACATTTCTTTTTCATTTTTATGTAATTGGGGATGATATTTTTACTTTCTCTGTGGCATTTAGAGGTTGGCCCATTGGGGCCATTTGGAGAACTTGCTTAAAGAGGTTTTGCCATCTGAAATTCCTCAACCCTGGCAGTGCCCTCCCTCTGGTGCTCTGCTGTGGGGTGGTACAGTCCCACCTTTGGTCAGTGTTTGTGTTTATTGTGAGGTGCTGAAGGCAGGCTGATGATTTTTCATCATTTTGGGCAAAGATTGGATTTGATCTTGGAGGTATTTTTCAACTTATAATGATTCTCTGATATACAGATTTTTGTGGATTAAATCTTAGTCCTTTTTTAGTTTATAATTTGTCAAAAATAACTTTATTAGCAGATTGGTAGAAGGTTTAATTTGTGGCTGTTTGTCAGGTGAGGGAAAAACAATATATCTTGCTTACAAAGGACTGGAGGGTTGTCTCTCTGGATAGTGTGTCTTACTGCAGAGAGCCAACAAAAAGAAATCATGGAAAATCCCATCTGAAGTGAAGTGGTACAGAGGAAATAAGATGTGAAATCTGGTGTCTGTTGGGAACCACTGGAAAGTGGAAAGCACTGCCAGTTTCTGAAAATTAATAACACCTTTCTCATGTCCAAAACAATGCAGGTGAAGATTATTAGATTTAACTTTAGGTCTATTAATTTTCTAATAATTTTGATGGAAGCTCAAGAATTTTCTTCTGTTTTTTTTTCCTTCCTTCCTAATGGAGGCTCTTGATAGAAATTAGGAAATATTGTTTGGTGTTAATAATGAAACACTTAATATAGTTTCTTTAAAAGATATCAGGTCTTCATAAATGTCAAAAATGATTTGACATGATTGAGCAAAGAGCTGGATTCTTCCCTGGAGGTCCTTGGTAAAAGAAAACAGAAATGCTGCAGGTTGAATGTTCTGGCACACGTGTGCAGACACAGCCACTCAGGGAATTGATTATAAAGCAATTCCAACTCAAGCCTATGCTTGGTTCTGTGCTTGCAGAAGGGAGAACGTATTTTAAAGCACTAGGACAGCATCTGTATAGGGCTGAGTAACAGAAGACTTGGATATGTGTGATGTTTGATTTGTCTAAAAGCAGGCAAGGTTTGTCAGTAGTCAGCAACTTAGAGAATATTAGCTTTGAGTTGGATTGTACTAATTTCTGTGGCAGCTCAGAGAGGAAGTTGTTTGTGGAGTGACTAAATGGAGTTATGCTGGTGCCCAGCTTCTTTAAAAACCTCTGTTTTCTTTTTTTTTTTAATTGCCTGCTTTATGAATTCAGGCTCACCTTTTGAAAGGTTACAGCCTGGTATTTGATCAAGGATCTGTTCTCTCTGGGGCTAGAATTAAAGGGTGATATTGGCTTATGATTGGCTTTGAGAATATGTTGATGATGGGAGGATTATTGAAGGCCAACGAGTGACTTCTATTTATATGTTTGCAGGTAGTAGGGGAATGATAGTTGAGTTTTTAATGAGTTTTTAATCCTCTCAGTCTACTGTTTCTATATAAGTTCAAATTAAGAGGCACATGAAATTCAAATAGGGTTTCCAATAGTCCAACTTGTGTTAATGTTAATTCCAGTGTTTGTTCCTGGAACAGACCTACAGCACAGTGATCTAGGTTTTATTACCAAATCTTGGGGAATGGGATGATCTACGTTTTATTACCACATCTTGGGGGCACAGTGAGAGCAAAGGAAAAATGGTTTTGTGTTTCAACATTTGCAGATCAATATCTAATATCTAAGCCTATATTGTTCCTACTGCTGCACAAGTGTCACACATGGGTTGAAGAACATTTCAAGAGCTCCCGCTGACACACATTGCCGAAACACCAGCTACATGGAACTGGTCTGTGTGGGTGAATCCAAGGGGTCTGCCATGCCTGGATAGTTCCCAGGCAACTTCTTGTAGGTGTTGTACTTTTGTGGGTTTCCAAATGCAACTGGTGATGCTCTGCCAGGTTTGGGGGAGTGGGGGAATTGCTGGAGCAGGATGTGCTCATGCCCCATCTCCTCTATTCACATCCCTCTGTCTCCACACCAGTCTGTGCTGCTCAAGCTATTTATGAACACAATCCCACACCTGGTGCATGTGCTGCCTCTTGGGGGAAGATGTTACTGGATGATAAAACATTTCTGATTGTCTGTGCAAACTGAACACTAATGATGAGTAGAGTTACTCTTACCTTGAAAGTGTTGGACTTTTTTACTTTTTCGTGAAGAAAGATACAGGTAACTGAAGGAATCTGACATGCCCAAGTTAAGGTTTTATTTTTGACCTAAATTGAGAGGCTAAGTATAGTGTTTTTAAAATCCAATAATTAATTGCTTAGGGATACAGGAAGAAAAGTATCAACTCTTCTCTTGGATCAGCATAGGATCAGTCTGGTCAGTCTCTGGAGGAGACAGCAAAGATAAACTGATAGTTAGTCTTCAATTTTTAGTAGCAGCTATTCCCAATTCCTCTAATCTTAGAATGTGATGGCAGGTAAAGCAATAGCTTAAATTATTTAAAGCTTCTTTATAAATTTCTTTCTGACAATATTGTTGGTAAGGCATCAGGGACAAGTTGTACCATAAGTTATCTGCATAACAAACTGATATATAGTTTTTTGTTATCAGTTTGGTACTCTGAGGAATTTTATACCTCTGACAGCTGACCTCTGGATGCTTTCCAGGGCAACCTGCAAAGATGAACTCTATTCCCTCCATAAATAGGGAAGGTGGACATTTGAAGGTGTGTGTCCCCTCATTCTCTTAGTAGGAAGTATGTTGTGGCAACTGATAAAGGAAATGATCAGTTTCAGGGCTACCAGGCTAATTATGAATGCTGAATAATTCAGATGTTGAGTATGTGACATCTGTTTTGAGACTGATCTAAGGGGAAGGTGATACTTGTCCACTTCTTATTGCCTGATCGTGCCATAATGGTCTTTTGCAGAAGTGCTGCTCCAAGTATTAGTGCTTTTCCACCATACAAATACAATTAGGGTTTTGTTGTGATTTAAAAATTATTATTACAGCAGAGAAAGTGGTTTTGTTTAATGGCAATAGAAATTTGATCTCATTGTCTCTAACAAGAGGTAGGTGGGGAAGGCAGGGAGTAGAAATTGGCACAGAGAATGTAGCCAATTTTGAAGAAACTAAAAAGAAGTAATGGAATTAAGACTAGAGAAAAAGCTAAAAACATTTTGAGAAATATCAATCAGTGAGTTTTTCATTTAATTGGTTCAGCATTTGGAAGCCCCTGGATTTTGAGATGGGGAATTTATTTTTTCTACCTTCTTCCATAATTTAAATAGAATTTCCATCTTTTCAAGATAAAATCTCTCCCTGCAATTCTCTGAGTCTCAAATAAAAGAAGCTCATTGAAAACATGAGGAGTGAAGGACACTGTGGGTTTTTTTTTCTTCCTTCTCCAATCAAAGGTATTTGAGTGGCCAAGTTACAAGGTATTTAGGTTTCACCTCATTTTCTGCCGGACAATTCCTAATTAGCTTTGTTCAAAACTGGGAGTAGGATCCACAAATGGCTTGTACTTGGCCTGGTGCTTGTTCAATGTTCTTGGTGTCTGGAATCCTTCACCTCACACATTGAGGCGCATAAATATTGATTTAAAATAAAGTTCAAACCAACACAGGGGGAATAGTCTTAGTCTTTGCTATCCAAATTCTGGTCATATCTACTAGATCGCAAAGAATCTCTATTAATATGACAAATATATTGGATTTTCTATGGTTTTAGTTTTTTTTCTTCAATGTAAGTGATATCCTTCTGTTAAGTGTGTGCATAGTCATGTAGTAGCCTGTCTGAGGAGCTTTGGGACATGCTGCAGAGTTTTATTCCCATAAATGCATTTGAAGCTGCAGTCTTTGAAGGAGCTCTAAAAGAAAAAACTTAACAGTCATGTGAGCTGTATTTGGTATCAGGGAGAACTGTGTTCAAAATCATCTGGTTTGTAATGGTCTAGCAGAATTATTGTCATCTTGAACTGTATTATTTTAAGTGGTGTGGGAATTATTCTTTAACACATAGAATATTTGTAAAAAGCTGATAAGAGAAAACATTGCAACTCTCATATAATGTTGTGATAAAATTCTAAATTAGTAATTTGAGTGACTTGAATTAAAATTAAATGCAACAACCAGTTGAGTTAAAAGCAGGTAGAAATTTACAGGTGTAACTTCTTGCTTCCTGCTGATACACCTGGTCTTGTTTGAAGTTCTTGCCATACTGAAGTGATGAATGGTGCTGAAAGTTCTAGGAGGCATCAAAGATGTGGGATTTGGTAAAGTTAATGAAAAGTTATTTGCATGAAAAAAGTAATTTCTCTCCCTTTTCCCTACAATCAAACTGGGACAAGAAGCCTTTGCTCTACATGGGAGCAGTGGTACATCTTGATGAATGGGAGCCTCCTTGTTTATAGCAAGAAAAACCTGACTATTTTGCACCCTATTTCTTGTGACTGTTTAAGCAAGTATGTTAAAGCTTTTGTTTTGTTTTTCTGGCCTAAATTATTTCTTACCTCATCTGATTGATCTAGATCATTGTTCAGTTTGATGGTTTTGTTTCACTTTTCCCTTTTATGAAGGCACGATTTGCTTCATGGCCAAGTGCCCTTTAGGTCTTTTAGCTGATGCAGAACTGGATGGAACAGCCAATTTTGGATGTTATGTTTATTTCCTCTAATGTGAGCTGTAATTGGAGTGATTGAGGTTGATAGATTAGTATGTGGCCAAATAAATGCATTTTTCCTTTAAAATGTTGGGAGCAAGAATAGCTCTTTATCTTTCTGAGAGATTAAAAGCTTTCTTAATGGCACTGTGGTCTTTATTTATTTATTTAAAATGTGGCTTTTCTCACTTTACTGGGGAGAAAAAACCCCAGAATTGAAGATCCAATCAATTAAAAAACATTACTTTTTACCCTCCTCTATTAAGTTATTTTAGATGAGCTGGTGGTTTACGTTTTGAAAGATGTTAATTTCAATGATGTGGAAATGACATTTGCAATTTGGCTGCTCATTGATTGACTGTTGCTGGAACAAGCTTTCCTTTTCTTGTCAGAAGAGGGTCTAGTAAAAAGGTAAGAAAATGAAATGAATTATGAACAAAGTAATTTTCAAACATTATTGAATGGAGATAAATTCTACTTTCAGAAGGCAAGGAAACCACAAGTGCAAGACACTTCTTACCTTGTGCCATGAATCCTGATAGAAAATGCCACTACAAATGATCAGGGTTTATAGGTTGTGATACTCTGGCAAAACCAAACTCAGGCCTCTGGAAAACTAGCTTGAGCTCTTTACACTATCACACTTCAAAATATTATTCCATACCTGCTTTCCCCATTCCTCAGACATCTAATCTGGGATTCTGGGCACTCTCTGTTGGGTGGCATACCTGAGAATTTAGGATTTCAGCTTTCAAATCAGCTTTCTGAGAGGGACAAAGTGCTGGCTACTGTGTCATTCTGGGATTTTGGACAGTAATCTGATGGCCTGACTTGATGGTTTTGAGTGGCATGTTCAGAGTGACTTTGTTCTGACTGGGTTTGCAGTAAATGACTGAATTCATTGACTCTGGTTTCATAAAGCTTTGTACATTTGTAACCTGGCTGTGGTAATCCCTCCATAGCAAGCACAGAGAGGTTGGTTGCTCTGTGTTGTCATTACTATCCCAAGGATCTGTCACTGTTGACAGAAATCATGTGGAGAAATAAGTAGAAAACAAATGGGCTCTTGTAACCATACCTCCATTACCTTTACAGATGTTGTTCCAGAAATAGAGTTCAGGTCTTGATTCAGCAAGAGTTTAATTTTGTGTAAGTGTTCAAAGTAGGAAC
This sequence comes from Chlorospingus semifuscus, assembly GCA_035048045.1. Taxonomy (NCBI): domain Eukaryota; kingdom Metazoa; phylum Chordata; class Aves; order Passeriformes; family Passerellidae; genus Chlorospingus; species Chlorospingus semifuscus. The sequence goes on from JAWWMS010000038.1 coordinate 5,999,260, forward strand.
CCTGTGACATCTTATGACTGTGATACCTTTGTGACATTACTAAAGGTCTTAATTTCCAATTTCTTTGGGTAGGACTCTTTTCAGAGGTGTCAGTGGGAGTGCCCTGCTCTGTGATACCACATCAGGAGTAATGTCACAGGTCCTCCACAGGCTCAGTCAGAACAGAGATTGCTTTGGCCAGTGCCTCTGAGTTGGTGACAGCCAGGGATTGTTATGGTGCTGAAGAGAAAAGGGGAACTAAACGCTAATTTCCTCCTGTAGATAATGCATGTTAGAGGGGGCCTTAACCAAAGCATCATTACTGTAATGAAATTCTCATATAAAATGCAGGACACTTGATATAATTTATCTAAATTAATTACTCTGTGCTGCCAAAAGCAAGTTGTATGAAAAATTATTTGTTCTGCCTATTCATCCATTCTTTATCAGACCTTTTCCTACTCTGCAACATAAGGAGCAGAAGCAGCCTTTTTCATGGTGCTGAGTGGATTAACTTGCCTTGATCCCAGGCTAATAGATAAGTTATTTCACCCAAGACAGCTCTCAGTAGTTTTAATAACAGAATATTTTTCTGTGCCTGAATTGACAATCATTTTACAAGTAAGCAAAATACAAAATTAATTATTTTTCAAGTATTATTTTCAGTTGAGTTTTTTGAAGTTGTAAAATAAATGAAAAAAATCCACAAACCATGAATTTCGTGTGTGCATATTAACACAAATCTCAGGTAGGATTTTGTGCTCGTGTTACAAATAAGAAAGCTCTGAACATCTTTCAGATTATAAATTGTGTTTACACTTGAAATTTATCTGTAAAAATAAGATGCATCAGATGAAGAGCTTCTCCATCCTGTTAGAGTAAATGAAGACAAATGCCTCAGAAGCAAGGTGAATCAGCTTTGAAAATATTGAAATATTGCCCTGTGGGACACAGAGTGTGAATCCTGAGTAGAAGTTGTGTCTTAAACTTTATTGCCCATAAACCTGTTGTTTTAAAAAGTTAGGGATGATCAACAAGAATAAGCAAGAGCTGGATAGCTTGTTTCTGATCTGGCTGAAATATTGAGCTTTCTTCATGGCAATAGTAGAATGTGTTCAGAGACCATGTTCACAGGGGTCTGATGATGAGGGAAGAGATGAGGATCTGACTCCATGTTTCAGAAGGCTGATTTATTATTTTATGATATATATTACAATAAAACTATACTAAAAGAATAGAAGAAAGGATTTCATCAGAAGGCTA